>SJYC01144977.1:0-14139 GCA_006408675.1 Madoqua kirkii | reverse complement strand
ACATTTATAGATACCACTCTAAGAAGGAAAAACTAGCAAAACAGAGCATAGTTGGTTATGATTGCATTTTAAATCTTTTATCTGAAGGTACAAAGCCATCAGAAGGTCATGAATTTCACAAAACTATAGTTCAAAAAGATACATGCACCCCTATCTTCACAGCAGCACTATTCACAATAGCCAAAACATGGAAACAAACTAAACGGCCGTCGACAGAGGAATGGATAAAGATGATGTGGTAGATATACACACCAGAATACTACTCAGCCATAAAAGAGAATGAAATAATGCCATTTGCAGCAACATGGCTGGACCTAGGGATTACCACACTAAGTGAAATAAGTCAGAAAGAAAAATACTTTCCTGTATCACTTGTATGTGGAGCCTAAAATATGGCACAAATGAACCTATCTATGAAACAGCAACAGAATGGTGGACAAAGAGAAGAGACTGGTGGTTGCCAAGGGGAGGGGAGTGGGAAGGGATGGATTAGGAGTTTGGGGTTAGCAGATGCAAACTGGTATATACAGAATGGATGAACAAGGTCTTAATGTATAGCACAGGCGACTAGAGTCAATATTTTGTGATAAACCATAATAGAAATGAATATGAAAAAGAATGTGTGTGTGTGTATATATATATATATAAAATGAATGAACTGCTTTGCTGTACAGCAGAGATTAACACACTGTACATCAACTGTACTTGAATAAAATAAAACTGTCTTAAAGGTTCATGAACTTCAGCTGTTTTTTATTAGTCGGGAAGTGATGAAGCTGAGTACTCTTGCCTGGTCCTGTTTTTGATCAAAGGTGTGTATGCACATGCATATGCATGAGTGTGCAGTGGCTGGAGTCAGGGTGAAGCCTGTCATCTCAGAAATGCGCAGTCCTCACCATGTCCTTAGCACCATGGTAAAGCACTCCTGTCCAAGGCCCTGCAGACTAAGTATTCAGTACAGCATCGCCATTTTCACTGGATGTGCCGTTCAGCATGCAGAGCATCTTGGAAAAGAGCACAAAGGGTTTGAATTCCAGTTTCATTACTCATTAAGAGCTTAACTTTGGGCAGGTTCATAAACTGACAGCATGTCGATGGCCTAATCTGCAGTATGGGATAATAATAGTGCCTTCCTCTTGGGCTTATCATAAGGATCAAATGCTTTCAGGCAAGCCCTGAAAATAGAGCTTGGTGCACATTCTCCTCCAAAGCAGCGCAGGCACAGCTACGAAGCAATATTCCAAGACTCGGGATTGATTTCTATTACAAGGACTGACTGAGGACATTGTACATGGCGTGAGGCAGTACCTCATCGGTGAGGATCTCCAGAAGAAACATTTCTCTATTCTTGACATCAGGTGGGATTTTGCTTTTCTCAAAATTTATTTCACTGTTCTGAACACTAAATTTTTATAACTGATCGGTTCCCATGCTTTCCTGAAAACATAGAGTCCTATCATGGAAAATGTACAGAATCTTGAAAACATTTTTGAATTAACAGAAGTTTTTTGTATCTATATACTTTTATATCTTTATTTTTTTTCTCTTCTAGTTTTTGCTCTCTCATTGTAGTTTTCATGTGAGTTAACTTAAGTCCTTTCTGATTTTAAAAAAGATTATAAATATATAAAAGTTTACACTTATGCTGTGCTTCTTCTCAATGAAACTGACCCTCCTTGCCGGACTAAATGGTAAGTGATCAGAGTCCTATTCATGCTTGACAGAGACCCACTCAGTCAATTCGCAAGACACTTTATACATTCACATAACCTTAAATTATCTAACAAACCACTAGGTGGCTTCATTACCTTGCGATTAAAGTCTGCTAATTTTTTTTTTTTTTTTTTTCTCCTTGGGCTGATGGTCAGAACTTCTGTCCTGAACTAGGTGTAGCCAAATCTGCCAAATCTCTCTTTTTCAGATACCCACTCATCACTGGATAATCCAGGCTTCAGATTTTTAAAATCTTTCTTTTCTTGCTGTCCACATATTGGTTATTTTGCTATTCCTAAACACTAACAATGTTACACAAACTCATTCCATTTTACTGTCTGTTCCTCTGATAAACTGTCAAAGGAGAAGCAACGATGCAACATTATCTGCTGAGTATGGATGCATGTGATGTGATAAGTGCCTGTTAAGATTAACAGGATGAAACTCAGTTCAGTTCAGTTCAGTCGCTCAGTTGTGTCTGACTCTTTGCGACCCCATGAATCACAGCACGCCAGGCCTCCCTGTCCATCACCATCTCTCAGAGTTCACTCAGACTCACGTCCATCGAGTCCGTGATGCCATCCAGCCATCTCATCCTCGGTCGTCCCCTTCTCCTCCTGCCCCCAGTCCCTCCCAGCATCAGAGTCTTTTCCAATGAGTCAACTCTTCGCATGAGGTGGCCAAAGTACTGGAGTTTCAGCCTTAGCATCATTCCTTCCAAAGAAATCCCAGGGCTGATCTCCTTCAGAATGGACTGGTTGTATCTCCTTGCAGTCCAAGGGACTCTCAAGAGTCTTCTCCAACACCACAGTTCAAAAGTGTCAATTCTTGGGTGCTCAGCCTTCTTCACAGTCCAACTCTCACATCCATTACATGACCACAGGAAAAACCGTAGCCTTGACTAGCCGGACCTTAGTCGGCAAGGTAGTGTCTCTGCTTTTGAATATACTATCTAGGTTGGTCATAACTTTTCTTCCAATGAGTAAGCATCTTCTAATTTCATGGCTGCAGTCACCATCTGCAGTGATTTTGGAGCCCAAAAAATAAAGTCTGACATCAGCATTTCACAAATCCATATTTCTTCTTCTGACAGAATAGTCATGGATAACCATATATGAAAGCATCCTGAAAGCTTTGTGCAAAACTTAAAGCTCTAAAACCAGAAGTAGCTTGAGCAGAGTTTTAACAAAGAATTGGCTTTTGAAAAAATAAATGATGATAAGAGAGGATTTGAAATTCTTTTTTTAGCATATGATCCCAAAGAACAGAACCTAAATGTAGCAAATAAGAAATGATGATGAACAAAATCTTACCCACAACTAAAGAAACTAACTCATTTATTGCTTAGTATTAGAAAAAAACAAGTCTTATGATGTCTTCTACATTTTAAGAATTGCACCAATGTTCTTCAAATAACTTGAAAATAACAAGTCAAATATTCTTCACAAATGACTTGACACTCAAATCTACTAGACATCAAAAGTTAACACTCTTATCTTCTAAAACAATCTTTGTTTCCTCATAATTTCTGAAGTAATGCAATGTGTTGCTGTGGCCTGAAAGCTAAACAATGAGTACATTAGCAGAGGTATAATCAAATAAATCATGCAAATTTAATTTCATAAGATATCTGGGAACCAAGTCAAACTGAAAAACATCTGATTGAAAAAGAGCAACTGAAGATACTTAGCTGAAACCTTCAGGATTTTCTCCTCTCTAGTTGCTGGCCAGATCAGATCAGAGCTGCTAGATAAGAAGGCTGAGGTCAAAGCAGAACCAAGAGCAATCGGCTTCCACGATCAGGAGCCAGCTCTCCTGTAGCTTCTCCTTCCCAAGAGCTGGTCCTGACCTTGAGCTCTGATTTAAGCTCCAGGGGTCATTTTCTCATACATAAAATTAAAACATTTTATTCACACCTATTCTGTATTATTGTGAGGTTGTGGATACATGGCACAGTTAAAACACACTTCTTACTTCTTCCAAAGTGGAGATTTGTACATTTAAAGAAATGTACTCTAACATAGATGACGTATACTTTAAAATCATCTTACACTTTTAGAAGCAACTTCAAAAGAGATTAATTTATTTTTAACTATACAAATATAATTAATATAATCACAAAGAAATAAAAATTCAAAGAGAACAGAGGGCATAAAATGAAAACTTGCTGCATCGATTCAGCTTGAGTTGGGTTACATGCCCATCCTTGAGCCAATGGGATATGCAGATTGGCTTATGTTATTGGATTTCAAGTCAAGCACCCCTTCAAAGGATTCTGATTTTGTTGCTCTGAGAGGTGGGTCCCATGCACAGATATTTAAAAAGAGTCCCTTATTGGTTCTAATATCTAGCCAGGGTTGTTTAAGCTTAAGCCAATCAGTGTCCTGTTTGAGCTGTGGTGCTGGAGAAGACTCTTGAGAGTCCCTTGGACAGCAAGGAGATCAAACCCGTCAAAATCAGTACTGAATATTCATTGGAAGGACTGATGCTGAAGCTGAAACTGCAATACTTTGGCCACCCATTGGAAAAGACCCTGATGCTGGGAAAGATTGAAGGCAGGAGGAGAAGGGGATAACAGAGGATGAGATGGTTGGATGGCATCACCAACTCAGTGGACATGAGTTTGAGCAAGCTCTGGGAATTGGTGAAGAACAGGGAAGCCTGGCGTGCTGCAGTCCATGGGGTCACAAAGAGTCAGATATGACTGAATGACTGAACTGAACTGAATCAGTGTCCACTCTTAGAACTGAGAATGTAACTTTTTTCTCCAAAGGAAATTTGGGACAAGCTTGATAGATTGATGAAAGAAGGGGAAAACAGGTCTTGGAGAAGCAAACATCAAGCATCTGCTTGTGGCAGACAGATCAGTCACCCCCAGGCTCTGTATTCTGTCTTTCTTTTTTGCTACTGGAACCCAAATTTTATTTGGGGCTGCAATGTGCCAGCCCCAGGGAACAGATTGTGATCTGTGCAAATGCTAGTAACACTCTGTGTCCCCACTTGTCCTCCTCCCTTGCTATGAGAGAGAGAGAAAGATGAAAGAGCTATATTGCCCCAAGTACCCACATGTATCATACTGTGGAATTCCCACTTCAACTCAACATCCACATTAAAAGAAGACTCCATACGACTGTGGCTATAATAACATTATATTTCAAATATTAAACATCTAACTCAAGGAACTACAAGGTGCAGAGAGTCAAATACTTTTACTTGCAAGTGATAGCTTTTTGATTAAATGAATTATTTGAACATTGTAACTGCTATCTCTTTCCTTTCAACTTTCGCCAACTCGTATCATCTTATGCTACTTTCTATTCAAAACGGAGTTTTCAAAAGATATTTAAAATAATTATATTGACTGCTTCTCCCATTTCATTTTCTTTCATTCTGCAGGTAGATAAGTAAGAAAAAAACATGTGATATATGGAGGTGAGGGAATATCTTTATTTTAACAATCCTCTAACAGATTCTCTCATGCTTGCTTTTCACAGAGAAATGTGAAGTGGATAACACAGACTAGGGTAGTCTTCCAGCTACTGAAGAGCATTCAAAGTTGTTGACATCAGCCTGGAGGAAGGTTTTTAGTGACACAGAAAAGGGCTTGGTTTCTGAGCTTAGCCATCATTCTCATCAGGTACTGAATGGGGTCAAAGGTCACAAAAGTAGCAGAGATGACTAACACAGGGAATGTAAGAATCAAGGCTTGAAACCTGTAACAAATAAGGCCTCTGATAGAAAATCTACAAGTTGAAATTTATTAGCAGCAGTTCATGCAAAAGACACATCCCTGCATCTGGTCCTTTGGCTATGTTGACTTTTTTCAACCTAAGAGTTGGGTGCATTTTTATTCGCTCCTAATAACAAGAACTAATAACTTTATTTATTCCTTGTTCCAGTAAGAGTTGTCCATGTTAGTGGAAGCCACAGAAAGAGTGGTATTAGATGGAACTTTCCACCCAGGATGAAGCTTTTCTAAGAGAATGGGTCTCCATCACTGGAGCTCCATGTGATAGCTGCTGTACTTTAGGGGCTTCCCTGGTGGCTCAGACAATGAAGAATCCACCTACAGTGCAGCAGACCTGGGTTTGATCCCTGGGTTTGGGAAATCCCTGGAGGGAAGCACGGCAACCCACTCCAGTATTCTTTCCTCGAGCATCCCCATGGACAGAGGAGCCTGGTGGGCTACAGTCCATGGGGTTGCAAAGAGTCAGATATGACTGAACGACTAAGCACACAGCACAGTGAAAATACACTACATAATTTATCATTTCTAGAAATATAACTTCTGTAGACTCTTTCAACATAATATATTCCTTCTGTGTCACCTGGAAAAATTAGAAAAGGATTTGAAGGCATTTACAAAAAAAAAAGAGAGTCAGACAGACAGTAGACAGACATAGATATAATACTGACAGAGTACTTACAACTTCCCAGGTACTATGCTAAGCTCTTTATATGTATTTATTTAGTTAATTCTCATAATATGACATGTATGAGATGGACTTTCTAAAATATATTTTTTAATTTATTTGGATCTTATTTGCAGCAGGATCTTTAGCTGCAGCATGCAAACTCTTAGTTGAAGCGTCTGGGATTTAGTTCCTGGACCAGTGATCGAAACCCTGGCCCCCTGCATTGGGAATGCAAAGCTTTAGCTACTGGGTTACCAGGGACATCTCAATGAGATGGATATTATTATAACATTTGAAAAATGAGGAAACTGAGGCTCAGAGAGATGAAGTGCTTGCCCAGGTGTACACAGCAGTAGGTAAGGAGCTGGGGTTTTTGACCCAGGCAGTCTGGTTGCAGGGCCAACACGCATAGCCACTGTCCACCCTGTCTCTTCAATCAGGAAAGTGGCAGCGGGTGGGGGGGTAGGGAGGAGTTGGCGATGAGCAAGGTTAGAAGGGAGGTAAAGATGAAAGAGGAGCTGATTAGAACAGAGGTCAACTTGAAGGAGGAACTAAGAAAACACAATTAAAATCATGGAAGAAAAAAGAACTTTTCTAAAAGCAAAGTATTACCAGGCTTTAGGCAAGAATGCAGCCATGCAAGAAGATGCCTCTCAAGGGTTGACTCCCTAGGAGTCCTTCCTTTGGGGACTTCGTTCCACCTCCCCTCCTCAGAGCAGGTGGAGGGACCTCAACCCCCTGAACCACCCCCTCCCACACCCTCCTGTCCACCTAGCTACTGTCATCTCTGGGGAGTGAGACAAAGGCAAAACCACTCCCTTCAAGATGCACCCGGGGTGGGCAGTGAGGGGTGGCAGAAGCCATGGTCTGAGATTCCCAGGAAAGAGGAGAAAAGGCCAGTGTCTGAGACTGGGCTATGCTTGTCTGCAAGGCAGAGACAGCTGAGAAACTGCCCACACTTTGCTGAAACTAGCTTCGGAACTGAGAAAGGCCCCAAGTTTCTTAGACTCACCTACCTTACTGGGTACTTCCTTTGCTCTTTCCCTTGAAGCTTCATCACTCATTTCAGAAGGAGAGCAGTCACACTGTCTCCCTTCCCTTGGAAAAGTCCCCAGAAAGCTGGCGGGCCTCTCCTCCCAGGCTTTCGAGATGACTGGGTCACAGGACATCTAATTCAGAAACCTGACCGGGGCCCCAGGGGGCTCACAAGACCAACCACAGTTTCCCTGGCTCACATGACAGACTTCTTCCTTCCAGAGTGCATCGGCTGGCATCTCTGAACAAACACCGAAAGCTTCAAGCCCAGATGCCAAGAAGTGGAGTTCTGCCAGGAACTAGCTCCCTCTTCCTGAGAGGTCAGAGGGTTTCAATGATGCACTACCAGGACGCCCTTCCCTCTACCCTGCTTCCTCTAATGCCACGTGGCTCTCCACCCTCCCTTCTCAGCTCGTGGCTTCAAAGGGAGTTTCCAGAGCCTTCTCTCTTCCTCCTCATCCCCTTACTCATCAGCGCCTGGCCATCAGCTTTTCAGACCTGCTACCCACGGCAAGTGCCAAGGTCCGTCCTCCAGTTCCTCAGCTCAGGAGTAACCCAACAGGAGTGTCCTTTCCTAAACCATACCATGCTGATGTGCCCCCGACCCTACTTCTTCCCACGTCTCCCCAGATCTCTACGGGAAAGAAGCAATAAGCACCTACTAAGTACCCTTCGTGACACCTGGTGGGGTAGGGTGGACATTCGTCCCCCCATTCGGCAGCAGAAAGGTCTGGCTTTTGCCTGGAGTCAGCCAGCAGGAGGTCGGGGGTTCAGACTCATTGCCTCTAAAGTGCCTCCTCCGGCTCTACTTCCTCACTCTCCTCCCTCCCTCTGCAGGTCCTCTTCCTCCTCTGCCTCTTCTTGTGCGGTCCTCTCCCAAGGCTCTGTGTCGGGTCTTTTCCTTTCCACCTGCCTGGATGATCTCCTCTAACGCCTCGCCTCTGCGGTCACTACTTCCCGCCGGTGACTCCTCCGCCTCCTTCTGGTGCCCTGAGCCCAAGCCTCGGGTCCAGGTTTCCATCGTCCCCTTTCTGCCAGATGCCTCCACAGTGGATGGGTGGCTGGCCCGGCCACTGGACAGAGCCCAGTCTGACTCCCCACCGGCCTCTTCCAAGCCAGCACAGGCCCTCTGACACTCCCAACGTGGCCATCTACCACTCACTCCCCTTCCAGCCTACCTTCACATCTCATCCAAATCAGTCACCCAGTCCTGGTCCTTCTGCCTCTGTCACAAGATTCCTCTCTTATCTGTCCCCACTGCCTCAGCCTTCATTGGCCTAAACAGCTCCAGTAGAGGTCCCTCTGCTTTCAGAAGCTAACTACTCCAGTCTCCTCCCAACCAGCTATCTTCCTAAAGGTCAGATTGGGTCATCTCTCTCACAGAGAACTCCAGTGGGTACCACTTACTGAAAAAGCAGTGTCAGTCCCAGACAGGCTCTCCATATTGACCCTGTCTGCCTCTGACCACATTCCACTGTCATCTAAATGCTACCCTGTCTTCCAGGATGATGCTGTCAAAGTGCTGCACTCAATATGCCAGCAAATTTGAAAAAACTCAGCAGTGGCCACGGGAATGGAAAAGGTCAGGTTTCATTGCAATCGCAAGAAAGGCAATGCCAAAGAATGCTCAAACTACCGCACAATGGCACTCATCTCACACGCTAGTAAAGTGATGCTCAAAATTCTCCAAGCCAGGCTTCAGCAATACGCGAACTGTGAACTTCCAGATGTTCAAGCTGGTTTCAGAAAAGGCAGAGGAACCAGAGATCAAATTGCCAACATCGGCTGGATCATGGAAAAAGCAAGAGAATTTCAGAAAAACATCTATTTCTGCTTTATTGACTATGCCAAAGCCTTTGACTGTGTGGATCACAATAAGCTGTGGAAAATTCTGAAAGAGATGGGAATACCAGATCACCTGACCTGCCTCTTGAGAACCCTGTATGCAGGTCAGGAAGCAACAGTTAGAACTGGACATGGAACAACAGACTGTTTCCAAATAGGAAAAGGAGTATGTCAAGGCTGTATATTGTCATCCTGCTTATTTAACTTATATGCAGAGAACATCATGAGAAATGCTGGGCTGGAAGAAGCACAAGCTGGAAGTAAGATTGCCGGGAGAAATATCAATCACCTCAGATATGCAGATGACACCACCCTTATGGCAGAAAGTGAAGAGGAACTAAAGGGCCTCTTGATGAATGTGAAAGAGAAAAGTGAAAAAGTTGGCTTAAAGCTCAACATTCAGAAAACGAAGATCATGGCATCCAGTTCCATCACTTCATGGCAAATAGATGGGGTAACAGTGGCTGACATTATTTTTCTGGGCCCCAAAATCACTGCAGATGGTGACTGCAGCCATGAAATTAAAAGACGTTTACTCCTTGGAAGGAAAGTTATGACCAACCTAGATAGCATATTAAAAAGCAGAGACATTACTTGCTCTGCAAAGGTCTATCTAGTCAAGGCTATGGTTTTTCCACTGGTCATGTGTGGATGTGAGAGTTGGACTATAAAGAAAGCTGAGCGCCAAAGAATTGATGCTTTCTAACTGTAGTATTGGAGAAGACTCTTGAGAGTCCCTTGGACTGAAAGGAGATCCTACCAGTCAATCCTAAAGGAGATCAGTCCTTGGTATTCATTGGAAGGAGTGATGTTGAAGCTGAAACTCCAATACTTTGGCCGCCTGATGCGAACAGCTGGCTCATTGGAAAAGACCCTGATGCTGGGAAAGATTGAGGGCAGGAGGAGAAGGGGACGACAGAGGATAAGATGGTTGGATGGCATCACCAACTCAATGGACATGGGTTTGGGTGGACTCCGGGAGTTGGTGATGGACAGGGAGGCCTGGCGTGCTGAAGTTCATGCAAAGAGTCAGACACGACTGAGCAACTGAACTGAACTGAACTTCCAAATGCTGCCACCTTGAGAAGTCTTCGCCTTTCTTACCAGCTCAAAGGGAACTGCTGCTTCTTTTGAAATTCCTCAGCCCCTTTATGGGAACTGCTCTAGAGTTATTTACTGTCAAAATATTGTCATATAGGGGTTTCCCAGGTGGCTCAGCAGTAAAGAATCTGCTTGCCAATGCAGGAGACACAAGAGACATGGGTGTGATCCCTGAATCAGGAAGATCTCCTAGAGAAGGAAATGGTAATCCACTCTGGCATCCTTGCCCAGAGAATTCCATGGACAGAGGAGTCTGGTGGGCTACAGTCTATGGGGTTACAAAGAGTTCAGCGCAACTGAGCACACACGTTGTCATACAGGCACGTGTAACATCTCTTTCACTACTAGACTGTGGGCTTTGTGGTTACAAGAATCTGGATTCATCCATGCCGTACACAGTCCTCTGCACACAGCAGGCATCCCAGTGGGCCGGCTGAACTCAAATGAAAATGACAATTCACAGAAAGGCCACCTTCTGCTGAAGACTGAGTGCCCGTTTTGAATCTGGAAAGCAGCACTAAATTTTATCAGAAAAAGCCATGTGAGTTCTACTCCATGTGGATTCTGAACAAGGCAGGTTTATATAATCAAGATATTTTGAACCCCATATTTTGAGGAAGCAGAATAAATTCAAGAAAGAGGAAATAAAACAAAATAACCCATTCACCTCTCCTGCTCTGTGCTGATCAAGCAGCTGACATTTGCAAAGTATTTTTCACATATATCTCTTTAACAATAGACATTGAGGCTAGACGGTGAGGCAGGCCCTGTCCTCATCACTCTATATGTGTCCTTGTTTTCATTAGAGAATCTGATGAGCTGGGTTTGTGGATCCTTTTCTAGACGTGTGTTAAGTGAGACCCTAGGAAGTTAAACAACTCAGCTGCGACCTCACAGCTGTTAAGTAGGAAACTAAAATTTCAACCCAAGTCTCTTTGACACCTTAACCCAGGCTTCTCCCAGTATCCTAACTGCACCAATTAGGCCCAAATTTAGCTCATTCCATGGCCCTTCCTTGTCACCAGTGTGGAAACTGGGACACAGACAAAGAAAGGGAACATAATGCAGGGACGTTCATTCCCGAAGCGGCTCTGGCAGGGCCACGCGGATCCAGAGGACAGACAGGCCCTGCCCTGCTCTCCACACATCCCTGACCACACACCCCTCACTGCCCAGCAACCGGATCCCAGTGCAAGGGGCCGGTGGGGAAAGGAGGAAAGAGGAGATTATGCAGACGAAGCTCAGACCCTGGTCTGGGCAGAGTCAAGGCCACCCACCCAAGAGAGGCACCCAACGTCGGGACTATAAAAGCCCATTCTCTCCACCCTCCCTCCACCCAACGGTGTGAGCAGCAGAGCCAGGACTGTATTCCACTGTTCCTAGACTGCGGCTCCACTCCTCAGCATTCTGCTTCCACCTCGGCCCAAGTGGCACAGAGCAGATGAGAAAGTCGGAGCGTTAGAGGAGAAACCACAGACCAGATGAACACTGCAGGAGGTGGCGGTAGGGAGTGGAGGCCAAGGAGGAGCCACTGCCTGGAGCCCTGGCGCTCAGTCCTTGGAGGCTCCAGAATTTGGAGGGCCCTCCAACAGCTCCCAACAAGGCTTGGCCTGATCAAGGCAGGAGGGAAGGGGACAGGGCACAAACTTTAAATGAATGACATAGGGGGGCTTCTCTGGTGGCTCAGTGGTGAAGAATCTTCCTGCCAATGCAGGAGACACAGGTTTGATTCCGTTCTGGGAAGATCCCACATTCCTCAAAACAACTAAGCCGTGTGCCGCATCTATTGAGCCGGCGCTCTAGAGCCCGGGAACTGCAGCTGTGGAGTCCATGTGCCGCAGCTATGAAGCTGGCATGCCCTAGAGCACGTGCCCCACAGCAAGAGAAGCCACCACAATGAGAAGCCCGCACACCTCAGTCAAGAGTAGCTAGCTCTCCCCTCACCACAACTAGAGAAAAGCCCTTACAGTGACGAAGACCCACGAGAGCCAAATAAATAAATAATTTTTTTAAAAAAGAATGACATAGTTGTTTAGTATACAACATGAACTGGTTAGAACCTAACAGGCCCAAGATGGCAAAAGAGTCAACTTCCAGTAGACCTTGAGCCTCATTATATGCTTATTATAATACATTAGCATATGCTAAATGACACACCCACCAGCACCATGACAGTTCCAAAGCCAACCATAAAAGTGGGCACTGGCCTGATTCCTGGAAATCTTTGCCCCTGCCCCCCAATGGTTGGGATACTCCCTCCACTCACTAGCCTATGAAGTTACCCAGCCCATAAAAACTATCCAACCTCACACCTCATGGCCTCTTGACTTCTAAGACAGCCCACACTCTGTCTGTGGAGGGTGTCTCTCCTTGAATGAACCTGCTTTCCCACTTAGCTCTCAGGGCAGAGCCCTCCTGCCTGCCCATCTGTGTCTTTCACAAGCATTCTATACCATTAATAATAATTCTACTTCTTGCCTATCACTTGGCCTCTTGCTGAATTCCTTCGGTGCTGAGACATAAAGAACCTGCTTCGTTAAGGCCTGTGATCAGACATGGGGTTTCCTTTCTTTCTTTCTTTTTTTAATATTTATTTGGCTGCATCGGGTCTTAGTTTGCAGCCTGCAGGATCTTTAGCCAACTCTTAATTGCTGAATCTAGTTCCCTGACCAGGGATCAAACCCAGATCCCCTGCACTGGGATCATAGAGCCAACCCTGAACCTCCAGGGAAGTCCCACACTGTTTCAACTGGGAGACTGTGGGTTCGAGTCCCCTTCTAAGCCAGAGATTGTGGGTTCAAGTTCCATTTCACGTGCGGCTGAATTCTAGTCCCTTTCAAAGGACAGAAGTTAGAAGACTTGGGCTCAACTGAGGTGAGCCTGGGTTCGGGTCTCAATCTGAAGTGTATAGTTTCATTACTGCTTCAGCCCAAACACCTCGCTACTCTGGAACATTCATTCCATAGAAGACCTATCGGTCAGTAACTAAGGCCTATGGAAACGAGCCTTTTCAGTGGGAAGGTCAAACTCTGATGAGGTTCTCTCTCCCCCAGTCTCCTCAGACCCACCAATCCAGGGAGAGAACAAGCCTCTGGGGACTTCCCTGGCATTCCAGTAGTTAAGACCTCACTCTCCAAGGCAGGGTGTGCAGGCTCAATCTCTGGTCAGGGAGCTAAGACCCCACGTGCCTTGTGGCCAAAGCAAACAAACAAACAAACAAAAAATGGAACAGAAGCAATACTGTAACAAATTCAATAAAATTTAAACTTTTAAAATGGTCCACATCAAAATAATTTTAAAAAAAAATAAAGCTCATATTTAAAAAAAAGGAACAAGCCTCTGACTTACAGGTTTGCATCTCTGAGCAAACTCCGGGAGATAGTGAAGGAGGACAGGGGAGCCTAGGATGCTGCAGTCCATGGGGTCACAGAGTCAGGCATGACTGAGCGATGAACAACAACTCCTTCCTACTGACCTTCCAGAGCCATTTACTTGCCTTTTCTCTGAATCCCAGAGAAGGCTGGGCCTTAGGTGGGTAAGCTTGCTGCACTGACTGCTAGGCTCTGAGACCCCCACCCCAGATGCTCTAATTAACAGGAGTCCCCAGTCTCCAGGCTGCAAAGCAGTACCTCCTGTCAGATCAGAGGTGGCATTAGATTAGAAATAAAGTGCACAATAAATGTAACGCACTTGAATCATCCTCAAACCATCCCCCACCCCTGGTCTTTGGAAAAATTGTCTCCCATGAAATCACTCCCTGGTGCCAAAAAGGTTGGGGACCTCTGCTCTAATACTTAAAAGACAATAAAGTGAAACTTGTCCAAGGTCTGGCAGTTTGACCCGACCTACCAGGCAGAGCCTCAAACCCCAAATAGCATCCTACAGTTCCTGCCTGAGGCACCATGGAAAAGTACATCCTGAGATGGTTGGATGGCATCACCGACTCAATGGACATGAGTCTGAGCAAACTCCAGGAGATGCTGAAAGACAGGGGAGCCTGGTGTACTGCAGTCTGTGTGGTCACAAAGAG
>SJYC01144976.1:0-10242 GCA_006408675.1 Madoqua kirkii | reverse complement strand
ACTGAGTACTGAACCACCACCACCTCGGTTGCTAACGTAGATCCACTGCCCTCTGTGAGCTCTTGTGTTAAGACCTAGAACCAGGGCTAGAAGTCTGACCCAGAACAAATCAAATGCAAGTACCGAGTAACGCTCTGCCAACTCTCCCTGCTTATTTATATTCCGCAGTTCTGCTGGAGTTCTGGAAACAGACTGCCTTGCAGCCAGTGGCCACTGACCTAATTCTTTATCTGGTTTTAACCAGATTAAGCCGAGGGATAGCTTGCAGCTCCGGCTGTGGATGGATGCCAGCAAAGCCACGGATGGGGCTATTAAGCAAAGAGATCTCAAGTCAGTCCTGTTGAATTTGCAGGGTTCCAGCCTACACACAGTTTTAGCAATGGTAGATGGGCCCCACTCAGGAGGCGATCTGGCCAACACAGCCAGTGCAAAGAACTGGGCCTCGGAGTTTTCCTGTGACACTGTAACTCCTAATCAACTCACTGGAACCCATTCTCGGTTCTGCTCCTCAGGCAATGGCAAGAAAGAGACAATTAGCTGTTGTCACTGAAGGCACAGGATAATAAGTCAATTCCTGTGCATGGAGTGGAAAGGGGGCCTTGAATTTCTGGCAAGACAGAAACAGACAATTACTTAAAGTGTGCACCTTCAGGAAGGCAGCATCTTCAAATTACGTAAGCAAGTCTGGATGTAACCATGGACTGTCTACATGACGAGTCTAAAGGGCATCGCAAAGGTCAGCCCCCCACCCTCAGCCTCTAGCCTTGGGCTGTGCAATATGGCAGCTGCTGACCATGCCTGGTGAGTCAGCACCTTCAGTGAGGCTCATCCAAATGGAAAGATGCCGTAAATGTAAATACACGCGGAAGAGTGGCAGCTTGAAAAAGGACACCTCTTTACCCAGCCCTTACCAGAAAATGTTCCTATGTGGGTCCATAAGAACTGCAGGTTCCTTCCAGGTGACAGTCAGGGGAGAGGTCACTGCCCCTGTCATTGGTAGCGTGTCTTTCACTGTCTAAAAATGCTTTTGTACCATAATCTCATTAAACTGATTCCTATGCCTGAGCAAATGTCATACTACTTTGAAAGACCTCCAAGGCAACAGAAAAACATATAATTTAATAAATAAAAACCTGAAACTTAGTCACAGGAAAAAATAATAATATTAAAAAGGCAAGTAACATAGTGGAAAAAGCATTTGATACAAGTATGGTGTTTAGTCACTCAGTTGTGTCTGACTCTTTGCGACCCCATGGACTGTAGCCCGCCAGGCTCCTCTGTTCATGGGTCTTCCCATGCAAGAATACTGGAGTGGGTTGCCATTTCCTTCCCCACTGATACAGTATAGCAAGGGATGAATATGGAAAGAACATTCATACTAAAGAACAGAAGCCATGGATAGATAATTCATGAAAAGATAAATTAGGAAATAATTATCTACCCTTCAAGAATTCTCAATGAAACAATAAATTTTGTCTTGTTGTTGTCTAGCCAAATTGTATAAGGGCTTCTCTAGTGGCTCAGATGGTAAAGAATCTGCCTGCAATGCAAGAGACCCAGGTTCGAGCTCAGGGTTGGGAAGATTCCCTGGAGAAGGGAATGGCAACCCACTCCAGTATTCTGGCCTGGAGAATCCTATGGACATAGGAGCCTGGCGGGCTACAGTCCGTGGGATTGCAAACAGTCAGACACAATTGATCAACTAACCAGCACTATGAATCCTTACATTTAGCCAAGTTATCTATTAAAAATAAAAGAAGATGATAACATCTAATGCTGGGAAGGATGTGGTGGAAGGTGCTCTTTTGTATTAACATTGAGAGTTATGAAATTGGTGTTACTTTATTTTTTTCACAAATAGTGAAAACTATTTGGCAGTCTATATCAGAGTATATAAAAATGGATAAAATTTTTATGAATTACAGTTTGAAGAATCTAGCCTAAGGAAATAATCCCAAATGCAAAAAAGGTCAATGCAAATAATGTGCTTTAAAGCACTAATTAAAAGATGATGGATAAAGAAAGACTTTTATGATACATTAGTGATCAGTGTTAAAGCAGACTATATATATTTATCGTAACATATTTTTGAAACAATAGTGTATATATTCATATTAGTACATATACTATACATATGCTGCTGCTGCTACTGCTAAGTTGCATCAGTCATGTCTGACTCTGTGCAACTCCATAGGCAGTAGCCCACAAGGCTCCCCTGTCCCTGGGATTCTCCTGGCAAGAACACTGGAGTGGGTTGCCATTTCCTTCTCCAATGCATGAAAGTGAAAAGTGAAAGGGAAGTCACTCAGTCATGTCTGACCCTCAGTGACCCCATGGACTGCAGCCTACCAGGCTCCTCCATCCATGGGATTTTCCAGTCAAGAGAACTGGAGTGGGCTGCCATTGCCTTCTCCAACTATACATATATATACACACATAATATATAATAGTGTATATGTATAATATATATAATACATAAGTGAATAAGTAAGTGAAGCCCCTCAGACATGTCCAACGCTTTGCAACACCGTGGACTGTAGCTGACCAGGGTTCTCCATCCATGGGATTTTCCAGGCAAGAATACTAGAGTAGGTTACCATTTCCTTCTCTAGGGGATACAATATATATATACACAATATATGTATGTATAGTCCATATACATAATATATATACTATATATAATATTATGTATATATGTAATATTATGTATAGTGTATATATATAAATTATACATATTCTCCCTTCTGGAGAAGGGAATGGCAAATATTCCTTCCTGGAGAATTCTATGGACAGAGGAGAATAAATACATATGTGTCTGTGCATGTCTATATATATGTATATTTTGTCTCAAAAAAAGCAAAAGAAAAATGCAATAAAGTAGTATAATACTGTTAATCTAAGGATAAGATTATGTATAGATAATTTTTCTCTCTATATGTTCCAAATTTTCCATAATGATCAGGTACTGCTTTTATATTCAGAATAGAAACTTTAAAATCCCCAAGGATTATTTTTATTGATTTTTATTATTCTTAATGATTTCCTTCATTAACCAAACCAAGTATCTAACTGTTTCAAAAACAGAAAAATCTAGCTATGGGTATTACTGTAAGTCAAATTTATTTTTAAAAGTATTTACCGCGTTCTGGATTACAATGCACAGACCTTAGGTCATCCGATGCTGAAGTGAAAAGCCTGTCAATAAGTCTGCAAGTTCCTGTGCATGTTATAATATTTAGCTGAAAACACTGTTGCTTCTGTGGGCATTTACTCTGAATTCAGGATCTCTGCCAGCTTCAAAGAGGAGGAGGAAAAAGGGGAAGGAGCAAGGACAAGATGATAACCCGGAAAGAGGTGGCCTGTACATGCAAAACTCAGCAGAGACAGGCAGAGGGATAGCAGAGAGGAAGGAAGGAGAGAAAGGAGGAAGCTGTCATTTGCTTTGAAAACTAACAACCCCCTAAATCTGAAAGTCTTCTTTTTTTTTTTAATGAAAATACTTCTCTTTATAGTGCTAACCTTTTCTGTACTTACTCTTTTTCCATACTTTATTACCAGGAACCCAAATTATAATTGTCCTTCCTTTATTTGAAAGCTGCCAAATTGCTTTTATTTCTGCCTAACTCTGAATAGAGAAACGGCGGCGGCAAGGAGGAGGCCTTACAAATAGCTGTGAAAAAAGGAGAGAAGCAAAGCAAAGGAGAAAAGGAAAGATATAAGCATCTGAATGCAGAGTTCCAAAGAATAGCAAGAAGAAATAAGAAGCGATCAATGAAAAGAAATAGAGGAAAACAACAGAATGGGAAAGACTAAAGATCTCTTCAAGAAAATTAGAGATACCAAGGGAACATTTCATGCAAAGATGGGCTCGATAAAGGACAGAAATGGTATGGACCTAACAGAAGAAGAGGTGGCAAGACTACACGGAAGAACTGTACAAAAACATCTTCACGACCCAGATAATCATGATGGTGTGATCACTCATCTAGAGCCAGACATCTTGGAATGTGAAGTCAATGACTCATGAGGTTACAGAGTCGGACATGACTGATCGACTGAACTGAACTGAACTGAACTCTGAGTAATTCCACTTCTTTACACCTTCAGGAGTTAAATAGCTGGCCTTTGGTCCATGGCTATGTGTGTAATGTGTTGAGGGTAGGCGTGAGTAAGCCTCCCCAAAATAGGAAAGAAGGCAGGTGCGTGCATGCGTGCTATGTTGCTTCAGTCATTCCAGACTCTACGCCACCCTATGGGCTCCCCCAGGTGCTCAGCAGTAAAGATCCTGTCTGCAGTTCACAAGCCACAGGAGACAGGGGTTCGAACCCAGGGTTGGGAAGATCCCCTGGAGAAGGGAATGGCTACCCACTCCAATATTCTTGCCTGGAGAATCCCACGGACAGAGTAGCCTGGCGGGCTACAGTCCATGGGTTCGCAAAGAGTCGGACACTACTGAATTGATATCATGGGCTGTTTCGTGCCAGGCTCCTCTGTCCATGGGGATTCTCCAGGCAAGAAGCCTGGAGTGGGTTGCTATGCCCTCCTCCAGGGGATCTTCCCAACCCAGGGACTGAACTCACTGCATTGGAAGGTGGGTTCTTTACCACGAACACCACCTGGGAAGCCCAAGAAGGCATGTAAATCTATCTGATTTTCTTATCAAGTGAACCTCCAGGTAACAAACTAACAATGTTTGCTAGGAAGAAGGTCTGACTATAGCATACACTTAGCAGGATGTCTCTGGCCATAGGATGACTTGGACTCAAGACATCAAATATCTTTGGGATATAGTCCCTGGAGAATGCCACATATTCTACAGAATAACGAGGAGGCATACACCGGAGCTCTTTCATAATTTAAACGCTTTGCACTGTGTGAGGTGACCCTGTGAACCTCGCCTAGTATTCTGAGTCAGGGGTGTATGTCCTGTGGGGTGCAGGGGCTCCTGGGAGACATTCTCAGCATTCCAGACTTCTCTCTGCTTCTCCTGAGCCTCTCAATTGTCTGTGTCATTGAAAGTGCTAGTAAAGCCTGGAAGAGGTGGTGGTTTAGTCGCTCAGTTGTGTCCGACTCTTTGCAACCCCATGAACTGTAGCCTGCCAGGCTCCTCTGTCTATGGGGTTTCTCAGGCAAGAATACTAGAGTGGGTAGCCATTCCCTTCTCCAGGGGATCTTCCTGACCCAGAGATCGAACCTGGGTCTCATGCGTCACAGGCAGATTCTTTACCAAGTTCTCAGGGAAAGTTTGACACTAAGTAAAATCTATGATCAGTGTGAATCTGAACAATCTGCATTCACCCCATCTCTCCCCTCACTTGATTCCTACTTTCTAATTGTTCTGTATTTTCATTGTCTACTCCAGACCTGCTCTAAGTGATCTATGTCCTTTTGAAGACATGGACCTGTACACTAAACCCCTGGCCAGTCACTGGAAGAACACCTCCAGCATGTTATACCCCGACAGGCACACCGTGGAGCCACACAGACCCTTCAAAAGAGGCGTAAATGCTTGCTGTGTCACCTGTCAATGACGACAGGGTTCCTGTAACAATCGCAAGTCATTATTTAGAGTCAAGCCTTGTAAAACATTTTGCCTTACAATTCCAGTATCTCGCCTGCTGCCCATGTTTTATTCCTCTACCATCTTCAGCAGAACCCGAAGATGCCGCTCCCCCCACTCAAGTGTTTAGAGGTGACTCTGCCAAAGCCCCAAGCATGATGTAATGCCTCCGCCTCAAGGCAAAATAATGGTTTAAGTGGAAGCAGTCCTGTAATTGCCTGGAAACACACTGGTTAACACATGGTTTATAATTACTCCAGTCTCCACTGGCTGTCATAGACACACAGATGACCCTTTGTCAAGCCAATTAGGAAGCTGCCTTTGTGATCCTAAATTCGGCAGCTGTTTCCAGTTTTCCAGACCTCTGCCTTGCCAGTCACCTGCCTGTTACCTTATCAACATGGCAGGCTTTAATTAATTCAAACAAAGCCCCTAAAACAATCCTTCTGCATTTAAAATTCAGAATGTTAAAACAGTGTCACCCATCCATGGTAAAATTAACCTGTTTAGAACTGCCAGGGTGTTTTTTAAAATGTTGACTAATCTAACATGATACATAATTGTATAGGCATTTTTTCAAAAGAAAAAAGCATCAGGAATTGAAAGCTGTTTTGCACCCATAAACAAAAAGGCTGAAAGGGTCTCTCGGGTTCCAAAGATGTCTTCTTCCAAAGCATCATTAAGCAGTGGATGTGGGGAGCCCTCCTCAAGGGGGGTTGGTTATGTGTCCTTGTTGTCTGAAAAATTAAATCTGCCACACAAGCATGTGAGCCAAGTCTGTTGTTGTTTGGTTGCTAAGTCGTTTCCTACTCTGTGACACCACGACTGCAGCAATGCCAGGCTTCCCTCTCCTTCACTGTTTCCCAGAGTTTGCTCAAATTCATGTCCATTGAGTCAGAGGCGCTACCTAACCATCTCATCCTCTTCTGCCCTCTTCTCCTTTGGCCTTCAATCTTTTCCAGCCTCAGGGTCTTTTCCAATGAGTTGGCCCTTTGCATCAAGTGGCCAAAGTATCAGAGCTTCTGCTGAGCACCAAACCACAAGCAAAGCCTGGATGGCATCAAACCAGATAACTAAATATTTTAGGGTTTACGAGACACATTTAATGGTTTTTCATATTTCACAACACATATTTTATAAAACATATTTCATATGTTTACAAGACATATTTAATGGCTTTTCAAGTAGTCATGTATGGATGTCAGAGTTGGACCATAGAGACAGCTGAGTGCCAAAGAACTGATGCTTTTGAACTGGGGTGTTGGGAAAGGCTCTTGAGAGTCCCTTGCACTGCAAGGAGATCAAAGCAGTCAGTCCTAAAGGAAATCAGTCCTGAATATTCATTGGAAGGACTGATGCTGAAGCTGAACCGCCAATACTCTGGCCACCTGATGTGAAGAGCTTACTCACTGGAAAAGTCGGACACAGCTGAGAGACTGAACTGAACTGGCAGAACACAAGGTCTCCATCACAATTACTCATCTTTGCCACTGAAGCACCAAAGCATCCAGAAAACATATAAACAAGTGGGAGTGTCTGTGTTCCAATAAAACTGGAATTTGGCCCATGGACCACAGCTTGTCTAGACTGTAGAGAGAGACATGTGGCATGGAGGAATCCAGTCCTCCTGACTTACTCTCAGAAACACTCCCACCCCCACTCCCACAGTGCACACATCTCACTCAAAGGAGGTCTGAATCCTTAAAACGCAGATACCCAGGATGACAGCACTTAACGTTTCTTGCATTAAAAGCTGCATCAGTGCTCCATCAGGCCTTTAAGCACAGAAACTTCTGAGACCATGTCCTCACCTCGCCCTCTAAGTTCTTGCCTTTCCTCAGGCCAGGGCAATTTCAATTAGATCTGTTTTCTGGTAGGTTTCATGGAAGAGGGAAGTGTGAAGAGTTCCAAAAATAACAGAAAAAAGGTTTAAAAACCACACACATACACCAAAGCATTGACCCATGGTCAAGCTCTCAGTCATGACGCCAACATGAGAACTATTTTAAGAGTGTTGAGAATTGTGAAGCATCTGAGATTTGACTCACAAGCTTAGAAACTAATATGGTCTCCCTCCACAGTTTCACGAATGCTGGCAAAAGACTCCAGGGTCAGAAACAAAGAATCCAGCAGGAGCAGATCAGCATTCTTCATGCCCAATCCCACCCAGTAATGAGAAGAGAACTAAATGATGCCTACACGTGCAGTAGGCTACATTACAGGGAAGGAACCCTACACTCAGGGAACCTGACCTTTTATAACAGGATAGACCCACCAGCCCTTTGCTCCAGGAGAGCTGGCTCTACCTCCCAAAGCTGTTCACTGTAAAACACCCTGACAAGAAGTCCAGACAAAGAGCAGACAGTGTCTCTGCTCAGGGTATATGCAGAGATCAGGATTCCTGTGGAGATGTATCCCGCAACGCGGAGGAGAGGCACAGCGGAAGGCCAGGCCTCCTCAGGACTCTCAGGGAATGCAAGTTGCCCAGATTAGAAGTAACTGGGGCCAGAGAAGAACAGATCTCACAAAGGAACAAATTAGCATTTCCTATTTGATTAATTTGAAAGTACTCCCTATCGCTCTTAGAATTCAAAACCCTTACTGTGCCTACCAGGCCTGAGGGGTCTGGTCTTTGCCAGTCTGCTCAGGGTCACACAGCACAGATCCTCCCCTGGCTCCCTCTGCCGCAGCCACCCTGGCTCCCTGCTGTCCCCGCACACACTGTGCTCACTCCTGCCTCTGAGCCTCTGCACGTGCTGTTCCCTCTGCCTGGAATGCCCTAAGACTCAGTTCCCAGCCCAATCAGGTCTCTGCACTGAGCCCAAAGTCACTTTCTGTTCCCTCATATTATCTTATTTTTCTGCCAAATGCTTATCACAACTGAAAGGGGAGAAGGTTTTGTTACCCTAAAACATATCTCTTTGGCATAAGGATTATTGGGTTGGCCAAGAAGTTCATTCAGGTTTTTCCATAAGATGGTCCGGGAAAACCTGAATGAACTTTTTGGTCAACCCAATATCTGAGGGTAAAGGCAATCAAAACCCATCAGATTTAAGAAAAGTTTTTAAATTTCCCTTCAACCACCTAAATTTATATTAGAAAGGGGGCCTGTACCCATAATTATTTTTTATCTAGGAAACTTATCTGCATAACAAGGAAACTTGTTTTTCAAACATCTCCTCTGCCTTCCCATGAATGGCTTCCCTCCAACTTTGAACCCCAGACTCCTACAACCCTTTTCTTCAGTCAAGATGCTACATGAATTCAATTATGTGGTTGCCCTTTGAGTCTTCATATCTTTATGGGAATCTCATATATACATAATTAAGTTTATTTTTCTCCTGTTAATCTGTCTTATACCAATTAATGATCAGTCCAGCCAAAGAAGGGAAGAAGGGAAAATTTTTCCACCACTACACAACCTTGTGTTGTTGCTCAGTCACTAAGTTCTATCCAACTCTTTGTGACCCCATGGACTACAGCACGCCAGGCTTCCTTGTCCTTCACTATCTCCTGGAGTTTGCTCAAACTCATGTCTAATAAGTCGGTGATGCCATCCAACCGTCTCATTCTCTGTCGCTCCCTTCTCCTCCTGCCTTCAATCTTTCCCTGCATCAGGGTCTTTTCCAATAAGTCAGCTCTTTGCATCAGGTGGCCAAAATATTGGAGTTTCAGCTTCAGCATCAGTCCTTCCAATGAATAATCAGGGTTAATTTTAATCTTTAGGATTGACTGGTTTGATCTCCTTGCTTTCCAAGAGACTCAAGAATCTTCTCCGACACCATAATTCAAAAGCATCAACTATTTGGTGTTCAGCATACATGACTAATAGAAAGACCATAGCTTTGACTATACGGATCTTTGCAGGCAAAGTGATGTCTCTGCTTTTTAATACACTATTTAGGTCTGTTATAGCTTTCCTTCTAACGAGCAAGCAAAAATCTATGTTATTTGTTGTCAGTGTCCTTTTAATAGAATGTAAGCTCCCTGAGGGCAGACTCTTTAAACACTGCTATAGCCACAGGGTCTACATCTGATGACCAAACAGAGTAACTATTTTTGG
This sequence comes from Madoqua kirkii, assembly GCA_006408675.1. Classification (NCBI taxonomy): domain Eukaryota; kingdom Metazoa; phylum Chordata; class Mammalia; order Artiodactyla; family Bovidae; genus Madoqua; species Madoqua kirkii. The sequence goes on along the minus strand of SJYC01144976.1, from coordinate 619 downwards.
TCCCCGTTACGGGTTGAACTGTGTCCCCACAAAATTTGTATGCCGAGTCCTAACCCCCAGTGCCTCAGAGTGTGACTTTATTGGGAAACAGTGTCTTTACAAAAGTGATCAAGTTAAAATGAAGTCATTAAAGTGAGCCCTAATCCAGTATGACTGATGAGCTTGCAAGGAAGGCGACATGGGCCAGACACACACTGCACACTACTACGGTAGGATAAAAAGGTGACAGACAGTGTCAGACTTCCCTGGCGATCCAAAGGCTGAAACACCACACTCCCAATTCCAGAGGCCTGAGTTCAATCCCTGGGCAGGGGACTAGGTCCCACATACCACAGCTGAGAGTTCACACGCCACAATTAAAGATGTCATGTGCCTCAACAAAGATCAAAGGTCATGCGTAAGGCAACAAAGACCAGGTGCAGTCAAATTAACACTTTAAAAAAAGAAAGAAAGGAAGGAAGAAAATAAGTCACTGCAACAACAAAAAAAGAAGCAATACTGCCAGCTACTCTCCACCCAATAGAGAATCGTCCCTCTGAAACACTTTTGCATGTGCCTTCTCGTGCTTTATGTTCAAAGTGTTAGTAATTCAGTTGTGTCTGATCACAGCGACCCCATA
>SJYC01144975.1:0-49145 GCA_006408675.1 Madoqua kirkii | reverse complement strand
AAGGAAGAAAATAAGTCACTGCAACAACAAAAAAAGAAGCAATACTGCCAGCTACTCTCCACCCAATAGAGAATCGTCCCTCTGAAACACTTTTGCATGTGCCTTCTCGTGCTTTATGTTCAAAGTGTTAGTAATTCAGTTGTGTCTGACTCACAGCGACCCCATAGACTGTAGTCTGCCAGGCTTCTCTGTCCATGGAATTCTCCAGGCAAGAATACTGGAGTGGGTTGCCATTCCCTTCTCCAGGGAATCTTCCCCACCCAGGGATTAAACCTGGGTCTTCTGCATTACAGGCAGATTCTTTACTGTCTGAGCCACCAGGGAAGCCCAAATATGTTTGAAGATGCTTTCTACCCCTCAAATGTCACTTTAAAGCAGGTAAAAGATAAACTGCATGTCATGGATAAAAATATGAAGGTGAGAACTAAAGCATCAATGAAAATGCTGAGAGTTCAAAAACACTCAGCAATGAAAAACCTAGATACACGTGGGCTTGAGCCAACTCCTCTCAGTGACTAAATCTTAGCCCGCATCAGCCGAGACGTTCACTTTAAATACAAGCCCAGACAGGGGTGAAAACATGAGCAAGCAAAATGCAGAGAAGGATGGACCAAATAAATCAGGTTCTGCTTGTTTCCCTACTGGGACACATTACAAAGCCTGCCCTCTGCTTTCCATGGCTGGAAGAAGAGCCAGGAGCAGGAGAGACCAGAGAGGAAGAAAAGACCTTTCCAAACTAGGGCAGAGGAACAGGCAGGGTGAGCAGTGTGAACGGCAGCCAGTGTTTCCACATCAGCAGAGGATCTGCCAGCCCGTAGGGAGACGGTGTTCACATGTCCCCGCCTTACCTGACCTCAGTCAGATGGCTACCATATCCAGGCACCCCCAGCTCCCTCTCCACATTCTTGTCCAGCTCAAGGCTGGTGCTTGCTGTGCTTGATGCTGACTGCCAGTCCATGCCAAAGTCCACTCCTTTCAACAATTCAGCCCTTAGGCCCCACAAAATCCTTTGGGTTTAAGAAGCAGACTGGCTCATCCAGTGCCCTGGCCTCCACGCTCAGGGCCCTCAGACAGGATTCTGTCCCTACCCCAGGAACCTCACATGGCATGCTTCTGGCAGTGTTTCCAAGGTGATGAGATTGCTCCAACCCCAGTTCAGGACCAAAAACCACAGCGACACCAGGCATGAATACATCTGGACGCCCAGCAAGAAACTACTACACTGAGGGACCTCTCTGGCTTAGAAAACCTCCACTCTTCCTCACATTTCACCAGTGATGAGTTCAGGGTCACACATTTCTTCCTTCAAGTCATTCATATTCTTCACTGAATTCCTCTAGCTTTGACCTAATGTTTCTTTTTAAATTTCCAGTTAAGCTGAGCCTACAGAAAGTAAACGGATGTTGAACTGGCTGGAAAGATGGGAGAAAAAAAATGTCAGTGATGGGATAACTGGGGGCACGGGGACCAGGCTTCATGAGGCACCAACAAAAGGGGCACAGTCAGAGGGTACATGAGAAGAATCCTGGCAGGGGCAGGAGAGGTCGAGAATTCAGTGCGGCCCCAGAAAGGCAGGGAGAATAGTTCTGCACTCGAAGGTTGCCCATCTTGGGGGTGACAAATACATCCCTGGGTAGCTCAGTCTTACTTCAAGCAGCCTCCTGTTTGCACATCACCTTTTCTTCACACTCCATCACCCTTCCCCCTCCAAGCTTCTGCCTAGAGGCAAATGGGTGATGGCTGAAGAGCATAGTCTACAGTCATTTCCCAGAAGGAAGAAATACAGAAACCGCACTGACTTTAGACAGATGATAGTCGCTGCAGTGTAAGACGACAAGAGGGCGTTTTAAAGCTTATTTTCGCACATTGCCAAGGCTGGGCTGGAAGAGCAGACACACTGACCAGTCCTTGGTCTGAGGGTCTATCTCTTCTTACAACCTGTTGACACTCCCACCCATAGCTCTCCTTGGAATCCACCAAGCTTTAAGTGACTGCTAGCAAAGAGTCAACAGATAAAAAGCTCCTGTCCCTGAAGCATGTCCTGTGTTTAACAACAAACTCAATCGTAGGGACATTTTATTTCGACCACTTGTACATGGTTTCAAAACTTCCTGGTAAACTCGCCAAGGCTGGCAAAAGCAGTAAGAGTAAAAAGTAAACTCCGAGAGACTAAGGTGCGTTCAACTGCACTATGAAACGGAAAGTATCCTGGCGGGTCTGTGAGGCCTTCCTCCTGCCTGGCCCCTCCCTGATGACTGTCCAGCATCTGGGCCTGGGGAAGCGGCAGGAGCATAGGATCTTCTGGTTCTTGGATCCACAGCCAGGACAGACGACATGGGGCCCAAACACATACTGCTCACTGAGTGTGGCCTGCTACCGCAAACCACATCCATCAGAGAAGGAACCAGGTAAACTTGACTCAGGTCCACTGAAACTAGTTACAAGTTATTTACTTTTTTAAGGTTTTGTCTATGCTTGCTTAATAATAATAACTCGGAGCCAGTTTCAGTGAAATTTTATTCTTAAATCTTTGTTTATGCTTACCTACCCACTCCAGTTATGACTTAAATCAAATCCCTAACGATTATACAGTGTAAGTGAGAAATAGCATATTAAAAAGCAGACATTTCTTTGCCAACAATGCTCCATCTAGTCAAGGCTATGGTTTTTCCAGTGGTCATGCATGGATGTGAGAGTTGGACTATAAAGAAAGCTGAGTGCTGAAGAATTGATGCTTTTGAACTATAGTCTTGGAGAAGACTCTTGAAAATCACTTGGACTGCAAGGAGATCCAACCAGTCCATCTTAAAGGAAATCAGTCCCAAATGTTCATTGGAAGGATTGATGTTGAAGCTGAAACTCCAACACTTTGATCACCTGATGCGAAGAGCTGACTCATTTGAAAAGACCGTGATGCTGGGAAAAACTGAAGGCGGGAGGAGAAGGGGATGACAGAGGATGAGATGGCTGGATGGTATCATCAACTCGATGGACATGGATTTGAGTGGTAATGGATACGGAGGCCTGGCGTGCTACAGTCCATGGGGTCGCAAAGAGCTGGACACAACTGAGCGACTGAACTGACTGACTGATCCACTCCAGTACTCTTGCCTGGAGAATCCCATGGACAGAAGAGCCTTGTGGGCCACAGTCCATGGGATCACACAGAGTCAGACATGACTGAGCAACTAACACACACACACACACACACTGAATTTTCAAAAAATATTTTAATGTTATTGGAGTATAATTGATTTACAATGTTCTGTTAGTTTCAGGTGTACTGTAAAGTGATTCAGTTCAGTTCAGTTCAGTCGCTCAGTTGTGTCTGACTCTTTGTGACCCCATGAATCGAAGCACGGCAGGCCTCCCTGCCCATCACCAACTCCCGAAGTTCACTCAAACTCACGTCCATCGAGTCAATGATGCCATCCAGCCATCTCATCCTCTGTCATCTCTTTCTCCTTCTGCCCCCAATCCCTCCCAGCATCAGAGTCTTTTCTAATGAGTCAACTCTGTGCATGAGGAGCCCAAAGTACTGGAGTTTCAGCTTTAGCATCATTCCTTCCAAAGAAATCCCAGGGTTGAGCTCCTTCAGAATGGGCTGGTTGGATCTCCTTGCCGTCCAAGGGACTCTCAAGAGTCTTCTCAAACACCACAGTTCAAAAGCATCAATTCTTCGGCGTTCAGCCTTCTTCACAGTCCAACTCTCACATCCATACATGACCATTGAAAAAACCATAGCCTTGACTAGATGGACCTTAGTTGGCAAAGTAATGTCTCTGCTTTTGAATATGCTATCTAGGTTGGTCATAACTTTTCTTCCAAGGAGTAAGCATCTTTTAATTTCATGGCTGATATGAAAATAGTGATTTTTTAGATTCTTTCCTCACATAGGTTATCAGGTAATACTGGGTAGAGTTCCCTGAGCTATATTGTGTTCATCCCAAACTCCTCATTTATCCACACACCCCTCAACATTTCCTCTTTGGTACCCGTTAAGTTTTTTTTCAACATTTAAAAATCTGCTTCTGTTTTGTAAATGAGTTCATTTGTATCTTTTTTAAAAATTGGATTCCACATATGAGTAGTATCATATGGTATTTGTCTGTCTCTGTATGTCTTACTTAGTATGATAATCTCTAGGTCTAAGCTCCAAGTTATTTAATGATAACAATGACAACAGCAACGTGGTAAACAACCTTGGGAGTGGCTTACCTCACCTCATTTCTAATTAAACAGGAGGATTATTTCAAGAGCTCAGACCCAGTTTGTATTCATTCATAAGCCACCTGACCTGCCTCTTGTATTGCAAACCCGTCAAAGGGCACAGCTCCCTCCGGGGTGGGGGTGGGGGTGGGGGGAAACAGCATGGTCACGTGGTCTAATTATGATGTAACAAGAGTTACCCAGGGACTGAATACTTAAATGGAAGGGTGGTTTCATATCAAGAAAAACATGATCTCCTTCCAGAATACTCTGGGGATTTTAGGGTGGAGAAGCCACAGATCTGGGCCCCCAACAGAACAGATGGATGCCGCCATCCACCCCCGACTCCCCTCCAGCTCCCACTCCCCACATCCACTCAAAACCAGAAAGCTGTTCTTACAGAGGACTCCCCTAAGCCTTCTGAGATTCCCCAACTGAGCACATTCACACCCTGCAGTCCCAGCGCACCAGTATCCAGGGCTCTGGCAGGCTCTATGCAATTAAGAGCCATTTTCAGTTACCCTAAAACAAACAAGACCAATCAAAAGAAGCGGCGGGAGAAGGGTACTGGAGAAGGTGGGGGTGGGGAAGCAGCGGACAACCGCGGCTCTGTTATTACCATGTGAATTCGCAGGCAGTTGGAGGGGAGGTAAGCTCCAGAGAAAGAGCCTGCTTTATCAGAAGAATCTTAGAATGTTAAAGAGATAAATACCAACTGACTGCTTCATGCACATTCTGCCACCCAGTCCATTTTGGCAGGATACCTCAAAGCGTGCTGGAGTTCCTCCTAAGCTATCTCTCATTTTCTCTTTTAATCTCTCTTGTCTCTCCCTTCCTCCCTCTCTCCTTCTTCCCACTTCTTTCTCTTTCTTCATCATACCCACACTAAAACAAGACAGGTTAGAAAGACCCAGAGAAATGGCCTCCACAAAGTGTGCTGTGAAATAATTATTTTATACCAAGTAGATGTATACAGAAGCAAAACACATGTCTGTATTGCTGTCAGATAGTAAAGAAGATAACGAAACTAAAAGAGAAAGTATCCTTTTTACCACCCACGTCTACTCCCCAGAGGTCACCAAGGCTAAAAAAATTCATAGGTGACCTTCCTATGAAGAAATGGTTATTTATATATTAGCATACATATACTTTTATACAAATGGGACATTTTTCTACACAATATACATACCCACTTAGCAATAGATCATAAGTATCTTTCCAAGCCAGAATCTGTAAATCCTACCTCATTATTTTTCTCAAGATAAATATTTTAACGCAATATTTTTTAAAAATCAACATTAAAGAAAAACCACAATGAACAAATAAAAATATTTTTCAATACAAACAGTATAACTGACCTTTCTTTTTGCCTCAAGCTTCAGACTGGCTCATCACAAGCACTGCTCTTTTTTTTTTAAACATTATTTTTTAATCATCAGAGATTTTTATTTTAGACGTTTACTTTTCAAAACACTGCTGCAAAGAACGTGTATCTCTGTTTAACTGTGTAAGACTATGTACAGGATGGACTGCCAACAGCAGAACGGCCCGGTGAGCTGATGTAACTTGGATTTGATATTCAGGCTACTCCACCTTAAAAGAATGTCAAGCCAATGAATGGGGCCAAAAGGACTGATAGGAAGCAAGGAGCTGTTCTAATCGCAAGGGATACCACTCAGAGGCCACCGCTTCCCCTGGGCTCTCTCCTTTCCGCCAAGAGGAAAACATACCTGCTGAAGGCTGCCACAGTCTATTTAGACAGAGATTCCTCAAAGCTCAGCAACAGCCCCCTCAATCTCTACGCTCTCAGTCCAGCTTTACATATTAAGTAACAAATTGAGAAAATGAATGTGTCTTCCATTTTAGAAGTATAGCTGTCCATAGGCAACACTCGTGACATCACTATTGGACTGAGGAAAGAGTCAAGAGGTTCCACGGGAGAGAATGGGATAGGGAGGACTTGCTGAGCCTTGGCAATGCATTAAATTCTATCTGCAATAAATCTACATAGATTATTTCACTGGAACTGAAATGTCTAGAGATCTTACCTTCCATTACTAATCTGCTGGCTCTGTTGGGTATCTGCCTAGCCTCTTCAGTTTAAAATATCTGAAATATCTCCCTTGTTCTCTGGAGAAGGAAATGGCAACACACTCCAGTATTCTTGCCTGGAAAATCCCATGGACAGAGAAGCCTGGAGGGCTACAATCTGTGGGGTCGCAAAGACTCGGACACGACTTAGTGACTAACAAATAGCCCCTGCTCTCAGACTGCTGTTGCTGCTGCTAAGTCACTTCAGTCGTGTCCGACTCCGTGTGACCTCATAGATGGCAGCCCAGATTCGTCTAATATTACATTATTCTGGATCTCCCTTGATTCCATACCCTATTGCCAGCCCTCCCAAATCCCTGTTATGTCCAGTTCCTGAAGCTACAAGTCACCTGGGGGTGATGTTAAGAAACCTCTATCCACCACCATCAAGGGGCCAGGTGTCCTAGCCAAATCAGAGGAATAACTTTATACCCGGGGTGAAAGTTCTAGGTTATAACATCTGGAGGACAACAGCTATCAACACAGTATATGGATGGCTTTCCTGGAGACTCAGTTGTAAAGAGACACAGGAGATTCGCTCTCTGGTCCAGGAGTACCCCTGAAGAAGGAAATGGCAACCCACTCCAGTACTCTTGCCTGGGAAATTCCATGGACGGAGGAGCCTGGTAGGCTACAGTCCATGAGATCGCAAAGAGTTGGGCCCGACTGAGCAACTTCACTTGGCTTGGCCTGGAGAAGAAGATGGCAACCCACTCCAGTACTCTTGCCTGGGAAATTCCATGGACGGAGGAGCCTGTCGGGCTGCAGTCCATGGGGTTGAAAAGGGTCAGACACGACTTAGGGACTGAGCACAAGCACAGTGTGTGTACTGAGAGCAGCACCGGGCGCACAGCAAGTGCTCCTCTGACGGCAGTGATCCCTCTTCCCCAGTCACCCTCCGGTGTGGTCACTAGCTTCCTTTACATATCTCATTATATGGCAGAGGCTGGACAGATGAGTCAAGCTTATGGCCCATCAAATGGTTACATACATGCGGGTTTACATGACAGTCTCTTGCAAATGGTTAGTGTTAGTAAAATCCTCTGTGATGATTCATCTTTGTGTCAGGTTGGCTGAGTCACAGTGCCCAGATATTTGGTCAAAAATTCTGGATGTTTCTCTGAAGGTATTTTGTATAAGAGATTAATATTTAAATTAGCACACTGGGAGTAAAGCAGATTACTGTCTATAATGTGGGGGACGTCAAAGCCGCTCAGTCGTGTCTGACTCTGCAACCACATGGACTATACAGTCCATGGAATTCTCCAGGCCAGAATACTGGAGTGGGTAGCCCTTCCCTTCTCCAGGGGACCTTCCCAACCCAGGGATCGAACCCAGGCCTCCTACATTGCAGGGGGATTCTTTATCAGCTGAGGAAGCAAGCTCAATGTGGATGGGCCCTACCTAAATCACTTGAAGGCTGTGGTAAAGAAAGATTACTCTCCTCTCTGCAGGAAGGAATTCTGCCTTTGAACTTGAATTGCAACTACCCCTAAATCTCCAGCCTCCCCCATCAGATGCTGACTCACCAGCCTCCACAATTGTGTGAACCATTTCCTTAAAGAAAAAAAAAAGTAAATAGGTAAATATGATAGAATGATATAGATAGATAAGACAGAGAAGTAGAGATAGATAGATAGATATAGGGATAAATATACAGATATAGAGATATAGATACACACACACATCTTCCTGCTTCTGTTTCTCTGAATAATATGCCCCCTAAGTTCAAACAGCTCTGTGTGCCCTGAAAAAATCAAGTGCACAGACCTGCAAAGCTGAGTATTATATCTGGGGCAGAAGTGACACACCCACAGTATCATAAGCCTATGAGATTTGCATGAGCAAACAACAAGGCCCCTTGGCATACATGCCCATCACGCTGACCTAAGAACAGTTGTGAAATTGAAAGTGGGTCCTTACTTTGATGAAAGCAGAAATTCTAACTGGATGGCAAATAGAAATCAGTTCGTCCTTGTATTGAGTTGAGAGGAAGGAGATGCAGGAGAGCATAAAAGAGTTTTCTGCATTGTTAACACTAAATAAACATCAAGACTAGAAAATACTAGACTCTCAGGGATATGAAGAACTGAAAGTACTCATCTGAAATCAAGCTTGCCTAACTGAACATTAGACTCATTGTTTTTAATAAAATTAACCAATAAATAGGTTAGACGCATTAGGCAGAATTTTGTTGAAACAAATCCTAAATAGCAGATACCTTGAAAAACTAGACACACTGGTATTTTTTGAAGAGGGAAATAAGCTGGAAAGTGTTTTACAATCTTCTGTATAAAGTTCTAGGCCCACAGACTTATTTTACCACATGATTATTTTTGCTCCCATTCAAAATAAAGAACAGAGACAATCATATAGCTATCTGCTCTCAATCCTCAGATCCTGGAGCTCTTCTCCTCCCCAGAGGGAAGGGCATCGAACCCTGATTCACAAGCCCATTTCTGGATGCTATTAGGAAGAGAAAACCTCTTAGGGTCTCTGGGATTTCTTTGGAAGGAATGATGCTAAAGCGGAAACTCCAGTACTTTGGCCACCTCATGCGAAGAGTTGACTCACTGGAAAAGACTCTGATGCTGGGAAGGATTGGAGGCAGGAGGAGAACGGGACGACCGAGGATGAGACGGCTGGATGGCATCACTGACTTGATGGACGTGAGTTTGAGTAAGCTCTGGGAACTGGTGATGGACGAGGAAGCCTGGAGTGCTGCAGTCCATGGGGTCACAAAGAGTTGGACAAGACTGAGCAACTGAACTGCACTGAAGCGAACTGAGGCAGCTTTATGGTGTCTGTTTCTTCTCAGGCCTAACTGCTTTATGCAAGTTGTAGAAAAACTAACAGAGAGATACAATTCTTATCATCAAATGATCCTGCCCATGAGCACCAAGGAACATGTGGTCTGCCTTCTGGAAATTCACCAGCACAAGCACGGTAACTTAGGAAACCCAGAAATGCAGCCACTTGTTACTGCGACAGTGAGGTTCTAGTAATGCAAAGAGATGGACAGTTCCCTGCCCTTCTCCTCCAGGCACTGAATCTTCCTGGAGGGCCCCAAGGCATTGTCCATCTTCTCTGTCACTGACCTGTCAGTCCTCCAAGCTATATTATCTACTACCTTTCTGGAGCTCCAAGGAAAGGAGGCCAGTAAGGACAATCTATGGAGAAGGAAATGGCAATCCACTCCAGTATTCTTGCCTGGAGAATCCCATGGACAGAGAAGCCTAGTAGGTTACAGTCCACGGGGTCGCAAAGAGTTGAACACAACTGAGCAACTTCACCTTCACCTTCAAGGACAATCTAAGGAACAAAGATAGAAAGAGGGCCTGGCCATTACACGTTAGCATGTGGATGCTCAGGAAAAAAAAACAGAACTAAATTCACACACAAAGAGCTCTCCCAGCCTTCTGATCTCTCTATTTCTCTTCTGTGGACAAGTGACTCAGAAGGAGGCACTGCTAAGACATCAGTTTCTTCTGGGTTTATAACCCTAATGCTAATATTCAGTGGTGGTGAGTGTTCCACAGCTGCAACTATCTCTATCTGGATGTGAAAACTGATCAATCTGAAGTCATCAGCTGTTTCACTGATCAGTGTGGAGGTTAAGAAAGGTGATCTTACTAACAAGTGTAGGTGAGGCTGTGAGTAAATTAGAACTGTTAGAACTCTCATGCTTTGCTATTGAGAAAGTAAAATGGTACAGACACTGTGAAAGAGTATGGTGATTCTTCAAAAATTAAACACAGAATTATGGTATGATCCAATAATTTCACTTCTGGGTATGCACCCAAAATAATTTAAATCAGGGACTCAAGCAAATATTTGTATAATCTCACTGGCCAAAAGTTGAAAGCAACCCAAATGCCTGCTGACAGAAGAATGAATAAGCAAAATGTGGTTTATACACACAATAGGACTTCTGTACAGAAGGCTCAGATGGTAAAGCATCTGCCTACAATGCAGGAGACCTGGGTTCGATCCCTGGGTCAGGAAGATCCTCTGGAGAAGGAAATGGCAACCCACTCCAGTACTCTTGCCTGAAAAACCCCATGGACGGAGAAGTGTGGTAGGCTACGGTCCATGTGTATTCTGTACATACAATAGAATGTTATTCAGTTTTTAAAAGGAAGGAAATTTTAACACATGCTACAAGATGGATGAACTTTGAGGACTTTAGGCTAAGTGAAGTCAGCCAGTCACAGACAATATTGTATAATTCCCTTAATACAACTAATATAGTCTCATTCATAGAGACAGAAAGTAGAAAGGTAGGTTTCAGGAGCTGCAAAAGGGTAGGAGGGAGTTATCGTGTAAGGGATATGGAGTTCTACTTTGGGAAGATGAAAAGTCCTGGGGGTGATGTTGATATGGCTGCCCAAAAATGTGAATGTACTTAGTTGCCACTGAACCGACATTTAAATATGGTTAAAAGGGCAAATTTTATGTTATTTTTATTTTACCACAATTTTTTAAAAAGGTGATCATACATCCCAGCTTATCTACAGCAGTTTCCATTTCTGTCTTTGGCCTGGCATACTTGGTGGCTCAGTGGTAAAGAATCCACCTGCCAGTGTAGGAGACTCAAGAGACACAGGTTTGATCCCTGGGTCAGGAAGATCCCTTGGAGTAGGAAATGGCAACCCACTTCAGTATTCTTGCCTGGAAAACTGCATGGACTGAAGAGCCTGGTAGGCTATATTCTGTGAGATCACAAAGAATCAGACATGACTAAGCACACAGGCCTATACATATTCAATATTAGGAAACCTCTTTCTTCTTCTTCTTTTAAAAAAAAAATTTTTGGCCACGGCATGCAGCATGCTGGATCTTAAGTTTCTCGACCTGGGATCGACCCTCGGTTCCTGCACTGGAAGCAGAGTCTTAATCACTGGACCACCAGAGAAATCCTCCTCCGTCCTCTTAGTTAAGACCTTGTGATCGTGTCCCAGATTGGACAATAAACAGTAAAAACTCCCTTAGGTCACATAACTAACTATTCAGTGTCATCTCAGGACATGGCAGAGGTATGCCTCTCATCCCCAACTGTCTAATTCCAAAGTGCATGCCTTTCACCACCTCACATCCTACTGAATATCTACAATGATTTTCCCTTTGCCTGCTTCACTTTCTGTCTCAACTCTGTTGGCTTACACGGAGCTTTGATGTGCTACCTACTTGTTAAGAAACATGTATCACCTTAATGATAATATCCAAAATGCTTAAATTTTTTAAGTCAGGGGTGGGCAAAGAATAGAAAAGAACATTACAGACAGAGAGACAATGTCTTCGGTGGAGCCCAACAGATCTTTTGTACCCAGAATGGTGCCCGAGGTGTTAAAAGTTCCCCAGGCAGCAGCACTGGAGGCTGTTGCATGCACTGCACAACAGAGGTTTGCTGTTTTGTTAGTCTCTCAGTCGTGTCCGACTCTGTGACCCCACAGACTGTAGCCCACGAGGCTCCTCTGTCCATGGGATTCTCCAGGCAAGAATACTAGAGTGGGTTCCCATTTCCTTCTCCAGAAGATCTTCCTGACCTAGGGATCAAACCCAGGTCTGACACACTGCAGGCAAACTGTTTACTGTCTGAGCCACCGGAGAGGCTGATACTAAACAAATACCAGCATCATCCACTCTGTGATTCAGCTGGTGCAGGGTGAGAAACAGTGACAAATACACTGCCCAGGGCAGCTACTCTGGCAGGAAGTCAACACCCATTTGGCCTCCCTGGTGGCTCAGGTGGTAAAGCATCTGCCTGCAATGCAGGAGACCTGGGTTTGATCCCTGGGTTGGAAAGATGCCCTGGAGAAGGAAATGGCAGCCCACTCCAGTACTCTTGCCTGGAAAATCCATGGACGGAGGAGCCTGGTAGGCTACAGTCCGTAGGGTCGCAAAGAGTTGGACATGACTGAGCGACTTCACTTCACTTCACTTCAACACCCATTTGAACGACACCCATTCACTTTGTCTTTGACCAAAAAGATTCCACTGAAGCTCTTTCTAAGCTCACGAGAGAGATGGCAGCAAGTGTTTCTGTTCATAGAGGCTTCCAGGTCATACACACAGACTGAACTATGATCCCAACTGCACCACTCTCAATGCCCTGGACAGATGGTCAAAGTCTCTGATCTTATGTGTCAAAACCCCTTCTTCATAGGGTTACTGTGAGGCTTGAGTTTTTGTCTGGAGCATACACATTAAGAAGGGCGCTTCTGCTCAGCACCCAGCATGAACCCCCATAAATATTATTATCTAGAACACAGAGGGTAAGACGACTTGATTCTCAGATCCTAATGAGTATTTTTATTCTCTCCCCCTCTAATCCAAACGGTTACTAGCAAAGTCAAATAAAGAATGCTTGCATGCCTGGATGGGAGAGGAGTTTGGTGGAGAATGGATACATGCATATATATGGCTGAGTCCCTTCACTGTTCACCTGAAACTACCAACACTGTTCATTAATCGGCTATACCCTAATACAAAATAAGTTAAAAAAAAAAAAAAAGAATGCTTACATTCAACAATCTGCATCATCTGCATCCTAAACAGAGGCCTTTCGAGAAGCCCAGAATTATCTAGAGAATCGCTTCCATTTGCCACTGTTATTTTGCTCCTTGATGCTTGACTTAAAACTTATAGTCCTATCGCCAACTGTAGCCAGTGTTCATCCACTTGCAGAGAAGTCAGAGGGCCTGACCAGAGCAAGCCCCACCCAGCAAGTGAAGACTTGGAGGGAGTCATGCAGAGCCCAACCAGAACATCCCGCCTCCAAGCACTTCCAAGTAACGTGGCTGGTACCCAATCAACTCAACCCTTTCTCCACCTCCTCACATCCTCCGACCAGACATTCCACTTAACTCTCTTTTGTCCTTTCTTTCAGTTCCAGGGATATGACAGGCTGAGTGTATAATCCAGACGTTGCAAACAAACCCCTGGGAACATCTGTCACTCTTTTAAACAGTTTATAGGAACTGTTTACAATGCCTGGCAACACTCTGCCAGCAGGGAGTCCTGACACACAGGAAGAACAAACAAATTATAAACAGGAACATTTTATGTTTTTGCCTGTAAAGTTTTGAAAAACAATAACATACAGCCCATTCCCTGGGGCTCAGCAGAAGGAGATTTTTGAGTTTTCACAGGATCCCTTGAGCCACATAGCATCTGGTGTTCACGTGGTTCCTGCCAGTGCATAAACACTACTTCACTCAGTGATAGAAGCTCATCACCAGAACGAGGTACGTTTCCGAGCACGTAATTATTTAACAGATTTAAAAACAAGCCTAGCATTTCTATCACCGATTGTGCCAAATAAACATTACCTATTTTGAACCAAAATAGTCCTTAATCATGTTTATGAGAATAGTTTGATTTTCAGCACTCACATTCTTAATAAAAAATGTAAGTATTTTTGAACAGAGTAAAAATCTTAAGGCCATGCACAAACTCCTAAAAGATCTATTACTGAACCATCGAAAGAGGCACCAAATAACAAGACAAGAGAACACTAAACAACGAAGGGTTAAGAAGAAACACGATGAAGAATCTTTGAACTAATAAAACCGAAACACTTGGTTGGAGTCTTAACCAGCTGTACTTAACCAGTCTTAACCAGCATGTAGATCCATAATGTGGGAAAGGTGGATTTTGACAGGGACCACTTTTTGAACTTCGGTCACAATCCCCAAACCAAACACAGTTTCATCCCACTGATGTGAGACTGCTTTTCACATCACTGGTTTCAAAAAGTCACAGAAATAGACTTTGGATAGATTCCGCCCGTACATTTTGAAATCTTCATGGAATCACAGACAATATCTAGTCCTCTCTTACAACTTCAATCATGGTGCTCAATACATTTTACGTCTCTAGATTCACAAAGTTCAGAGTCAGATCCTGGCTCCATATTTCAATGGCATGGACTTGAATAAGTTGATTCAGAAAGAAATAATACTGACATCCACCTCACAGCTGTTGGTAGAGGACTTAATGTATGTCAAGCAGCTGAAGAGTGCTTGGCACAGTTTTCATTATTATCTTGGAGGGCAAGGTCGGTCAGTATGACTAGAATTATTTATACAAATAAGGTGCAATGATATTTTATTAACCATTATTAGGCCCCCTAGAATACAGAGTGCTATATGAAGTATACAGCTAGGTTAATGAGAATGAACTTAAGGACAGTGATTTATTGACATGATTTTGTGGTTGTTTACTATTTTGAAAAAAATTTTTGGTGGTTTGGAATGTGGGGTGTTAGTTCCCCAACCAGGGACTGAACACACACCTCTCCCCGTCCATTCAAAACACGCTGGACCGCCAAGGAAGTCCCTATTATTTTTTAATTAAGCATAAAATATTTTCCAAAATTAAAGACAAGAGCAAAATTTTTCCACTACTTGAAGTTCTGTAAATGTGTCAGTTCTTCTGCTGTCTTCAAGCTTTTGAAGGCTTGTATAAATGAAAGTAGACTGTGTTAGAATTAAATAGTGTTACTATTTTATTTTCTGACACTGCAAGTAACTTTAAACTCAGGCCATGTTTCATTATTTGTCCTCCTATATGTCGTCTTTTCTGATTTTTTTTCCACTTTGGGACAACACTGCAAATTTAGCCTTAACTATACTCATAGCCCTTCTCCCACCAGCTCCAGATTCAGTAAGGGAATGTAGGTGATACACACACTGTTTTGAAATTACTCCTCAATTTTCAGAGAATACCAAGTACAGACATTCCTAGGTTTTTCACACTATTGATGCTCAAGGAAAAACATAATGTTCAGTTTTCTTTAATGCCTTGCTTGAGTTTCTAAATCGTCCTCATGCAAAAATATCTAGGGTTCCTTATTCCTTAGTAGGTGGAATTTGTTTTTCTCTCAAAAAACTAAAATCCTCTATTTTATTAAAATGTGTGCCAATTTTATCCTGCATGAAAAAGAAAATAAGCAATAGATACACCCACCACCAGCTTTCTGCTTCTACCTTCTAAATTCACAGTTAGTTCACTTTCAATTCTATTGAACAAGGTAACAATAATATTGAGTAGTAGTAGTCTGTATTCTTGTCTGGAGAATCCCAGGGACAGAGGAGCCTGGTGGGCTGCACTCCATGGGGTCACACAGAGTCGGACACAACTGAAGCAACTTAGCATGCATGCATGCATTGAAGAGGTAAATGCCAACCCAATCCAGTGTTCTTGCCTGGACAATCCCAGGGACAGAGGAGCCTGGTGGGCTGCCATCTATGGGGTTGCACAGAGTCAGACATGACTGAAGCGACTCAGCAGCAGCGGCAGCAGTCTGTATTGTAAGTATATAGCGCATAAACATATTTTGTTTAGCTGACACATGTTTAATGTGAGCTATCATTTAATAATCTGAACATTTTACATGTAATTTTCAGGTTTTAGTTTCTCTTAAAAATCCAGAGTTCTGGCACTTCCAGATGCACAGTCTCAGCGTGGCAAACAGCTATCTGGAGATGAGCAGCCGCTCCTCTTAAACAGTGTGAATTTCCAGTGTTACTCAGTTCTGCACCCTAAAGTGGTTTTCCTAGGTTCTTCCACAAAGGAAGCACTAAGAAAATTCCTACATTTTAAATACACATGTACTCTTTGATCCAGTAATTCTACACCTGAAAAAACAACAAAAGATCATATACGTGTATATGGATACCTACTGAGGCATTGCTTCTGCTCCTAACAACAAGACACCTGAATCAACCTAAATAACAGGGACTATCTGAATAAATGATGGGAAATCAATGCAAGAGAACAGAGAGCCCCTCAAAACAATAAGGGAAATCTACACATGGTGAAATGGAAATATGTCCAAAATATATTATTAAATGGAAAAAAACCCAAAGTACAGAATGATATGTAATGTATGATCCAACCTGTGTAGAGAATGATGCTGGGAAAGACTGAGAGTTAAGAGGAGAAGGGGGAGACAGAGGATAAGACGGTTGGATGGCATCACTGACTCAATGGACATGAGTTTGAGCAAGCTCTGGGAGCTAGTGAAGGACAGGAAGCCTGGCATGCTGCAGTTCAAAGGGTTGCAAAGAGTCGGACACGACGCAGCAACTGAACAACAATCCTCTTATATGTATATCATACTTTAGGTAGAAAATAAACTTCTTTTAACCACATGTATATATATTCTTGCCTGGAGAATTCCACGGACAGAGGAACCTTGCAGGCTACAGTCCACGGGTCGAAAAGAGCTGGACACGATAGAGCAACTAACACTTAGACTTTCTTTATATATTATGTATGTGTGTATGTGCAGATGCTGCTGCTGCCTAGTCACTTCAGTCGTGTCCAACGCCATGCGACCCTATGGACTGCAGCCTTCCAGGCTCCTCTGTCCTTGGGATTCTCTAGACGATAGTACTAGAGTGGGCTGCCATGCCCCCTTCCATGGGATCTTCCCATTGCAGGCAGATTCTTTACCACTGAGCCACCAGGGAAGCCCATATACCTTAAAATACATACTTTATAAACACCTTTATATGTATAGGGCTTCCCTGGTGGCTCAGCTGGTAAAGAATCCATCTGCAATGCGAGAGACATGCAATGCAGGAGACCTGGGTTTGATCCCTGGATTGGGAAGATCCCCTGGAGAAGGGAAAGGCTATCCACTCCAGTATTCTAGCTTGAAGAATTCCATGGACTCCATAGTCCATGGGGTCACAAAGAATCAGCCACGACTGAGAGACTTTCATTTTATGTGTATATATGTATGTATACACATAGATATAGTGTGTTAGTCACTTCAGTCATGTTTGACTCTTTCTAATCCCATGAGCTATAGCCTGCAAGGCTCCTCTATCCATGGAATTCTCCAGGCAAGAATACTGGAGTGTATAGCTATTCCCTTCTCCAGGGGATTTTCCTGACGAAGGGATTTAACCCATGGCTCCTGCACTCCGGCAGACTTTTCACCATCTGAGCCACCAGGGAATATATTTGTATATATATTTTACACCTCAAAAGAAGGAAGCACTATGAATAAACAGTTCATACCATTTCATCATCATCATCACATCATCACATCTTCATGTTGTTGACCGATGGCCTGTCCTGATTGCACGGTTTCTTTCTCTAGAGTTAAACTTGACTTTACTTCTTAGGCAAGCCTTCTGGAAGGCCCTTCACCCAGGCCCAAGCGCAGCACAAATGATACAATGGCCTCTTTGGAAGCTGTGCTTATTCAGAGCAATTTGCAGCTCACATTGCCTCCTCCACGGATTCTTCAATAGCAAAGGTAAACAGGGCAGAGAAGCTGGAACTCCTCTGAGAGAGCTACCAGGCCCAGTGCAAACACCCTTCAAGCCCCTTTCCTAGTTGGCATGAGACCCTGTTGGGGGAGAGAGAGAGAAGTACTATATGTTTCATTTCCCTATAACAGTCACAGCTTTGAGCAGATGGGGAAAGAAAAGGAAAAAAAAAGAACTGGTTCCATTCTCACCAGCAGAAACCCTAAATGGTCAGCCCTACACAGTAGGGTAAGGACTATCTCTTCCCATTAAAGGATAAACTAGGTCATGCATGCATTCCCATCCATATGCTCGGGAGGGGCAGCCAGGATGGCTGTTCCTGGCCTAAGCAGCCTGTATGATGTCTTTCGAATGTGGCCAGCGGAGGAGGGGATGCAGTGGGGGTAAGGGACGCCCGGGGTAGCAGGTGTGTGGCCACGGGTAGGTTGCTGGTGGTGCTGCTTCGGTAGCTAAGACATGTCCGACTCTTTTGTGACCCCATGGTCTGTAGCCCGCCAGTTCCTCTATCTATGGGATTTTCCAGGCAAAAATACCAGAGTGGGTTGCCATTTCCTTCCCCTAGTCTTTGACTTAAGCCCTGTGACCAATATTTTGTAGAAGTGGTCCTCAGCAAGACCCCACAGCCAAGAAAGGATGCTCATCAAAGCCATTGGGGGACTCTTCAGCTATCCTTCCCCCAGGGAAGAACCAGCGGCAATAGTGATTCCTCACTTGTAAGTCTGCCTCTATCCCCCTAAGGTACCCCAGGTCACACCAGAATAAAAGGACTGGGACACGTGGCTCTTCTAAAAGTTATTGGGACTTCCCTGGCAGCCCAGTGGTTACAGCTCCTCACTTCCACTGCAGGGGGTGGGGGACTGATCTCTGGGCTGGGGAGCTGAGATCCTACAAGCCATGTGGCCAAAAAAAAAAAAAAAAAAGGTTATCATATCCTGCTACAGCATGTTTTGGAAAAAAAAAACCAATTAATAATCAAAAATATAAAGAAACCTACATAAGAAACAGACCTCCCTTGCCATAACTGCCCCATACACATACACTCTGGTACTTTACTTCAAAGCAAGAGCCTGGCATTTTGAATGTCCCTATTCTTCTCGATTACTATAATACACAAAGGAACACAGAGAAGTCATATCTAATATAGGTATCTACTCAGAACTAACAGTTGAACTCAGAGGTCAGAAAACTTAGGCTGTATTATATGGAAAAAGACAGCTATAATATAACATTATATTGTATTGTTATAGTATATAATACTACTTTGCCAGGAGAAATATCAATAACCTCAGATATGCAGATGACACTACCCTTACGGCAGAAAGTGAAGAGGAACTAAAAAGCCTCTTGATGAAAGTGAAAGAGGTGAGCAACAAAGCTGGCTTAAAGTTCAACATTCAGAAAACAAAGATCATGGCATCCGGTCCCATCACTTCATGGGAAATAGATGGGGAAACAGTGGAAGCAGTGTCAGACTTATTTTGGGGGGCTCTAAAATCACTGCAGATGGTGACTGCAGCCATGAAATTAAAAGATGCTTACTCCTTGGAAGAAAAGTTAATGACCAACCTAGATAGTATATTCAAAAGCAGAGACATTACTTTGCCGACTAAGGTCTGTCTAGTCAAGGCTATGGTTTTTCCTGTGGTTATGTATGGATTTGAGAGTTGGACTGTGAAGAAGGCTGAACGCCGAAGAATTGATGCTTTTGAACTGTGGTGTTTGAGAAGACTCTTGAGAGTCCCTTGGACGGCAAGGAGATCCAACCAGTCCATTCTGAAGGAGCTCAACCCTGGGATTTCTTTGGAAGGAATGATGCTAAGGCTGAAACTCCAGTACTTTGGTCACCTCATGAGAAGAGTTGACTCATTAGAAAAGACTCTGATGCTGGGAGGGATTGGGGGCAGGAGGAGAAGGGGATGACCAAGGATGAGATGGCTGGATGGCATCACTGACTCGATGGACGTGAGTTTGAGTGAACTCTGGGAGATGGTGATGGACAGGGAGGCCTGGCATGCTGCGATTCATGGGGTCACAAAGAGTCGGTCATGACTGAGTGACTGAACTGAACTTTGTCAGAGAAGGCAATGGCACCCCACTCCAGTACTCTTGCTGGAAAATCCCATGGACAGAAGAGCCTAGGAGGCTGCAGTCCACAGGGTCACAAAGAGTCAAACACGACTGAGCAACTTCACTTTCATGCACTGGGGAAGGAAACGGCAACCCACTCCAGTGTTCTTGCCTGGAGAATTCCAGGGACGGGGGAGCCTGGTGGGCTGCTGTCTATGGGGTCGCACAGAGTCAGACACGACTGAAGCGACTTAGCAGCAGCAGCAGCACTACTTTTGAAAAAAAAAAAGATAATAAAATATGATCCTTTTTGCTGTTTTCTCTTAATTTATGAAGTCATCTCCTTTTCAACAGTCTAGTGTTCTTGTATCATAACTTTGATTAAAAGTCTATTAAGAGTGATTTCAAGCCTTATCACACAAATCATCTCAAATACGCCAGGTACACTGTTTGATCAATAAGCACAATTCAAGAAGATAAAAGAGAAAAAAAAATGCAGGCTCCATTAACTCAAAACTGGGGATGATGCAAAGTACCCTCCAGCCTTCAGTCTGAATGTTGAACTGTGGCTTGCCAAACAGCTGGCAAGATTAGACATGGACTGGTTAAGCTATTTAAGGCCATAAAGTATCTTCATGATCTGAACAGCACTGCCTTGCTCTTTCCATACAGTTGTAATTTATATCATTAAAGCAACAATTAGAAATCAGTCTTATCTGTGCATTAAACAGGTATACGAAGACCAGCTATAAATCATGACTAGATGCTGCTAAAAGACCTGCCTTTCATTTCACACATATCATGCTTCATTCTCTTCTCTATTTCAAGCTGTTCTTCTCTGTCATTGCTCTCTTTTGCTGTACATTACCATCTGCACATAGCAAGATCTCAAAAGCTGCTTACCTCTGAATCTTTGGCCTGCTGATTGCGAACGACGATCAGGTTGTACAGGATCCTGTCGTCGTCTGCTTCTGTGTGGGACACGTCGTGAGGCATACTCCACAAATTCTTTTCATCGTCCCTCGCCAGCGTGGCTCCAAAGGAAGAATATGGGTTGCTACCACTATGGGATAAGAAAAGGGGGTATAAGGGCTTTGTCTTACATATTACAGGTAATATATACATCAGGCTTCCCTGGTGGCCCTGGTGGTGGTAAAGAATCCACCTGTCAACGCAGTTGGATTGACAAATTCAATCCCTGCTCCGGGAGGATACACAAAGCAACTAGGCCCAAGAGCCACAACTATGGAGCCTGTGCTCTACAACAAGAGGAGCCGCACACGACAGAGTAGCCCCTGACTCACAGCTGGAGAAAAGCTGTGCAGCAACAAAGACCTCAAATAATTTACTAAATATATATATATATATATATATATATATATATATATATACACCACATATAACTAACGTGTAAATTAAAATATATTACATATTGCATAATGTAATGATAGCTTACTGCAAACAGTGCCACTGGATTTGTGGTCTCCAAAGGAGAAGATTTAACTCTGGACCACAGACAGGTCTCAGTCACTCAGAGCTTTGTGTGCAGAATTTTATTTAAAGTGACAGGACAAAGAAAGCTTCTGACATAGACATCAGAAGTGGGTAGAAAGAGTACCCACCTCACTGGTTTAGCAGGGCCTTATATACTTTTCTGCTCACTGCTGAGAACAGAAAAAAAAAAATACCTCAAGGCTGTGAGAATTTTGCCCAGACTATTTCCCATAACATATATCTTAAGATGACATCAGCATGAGATTAGCCAGAAGAAACAGGTTAACTCAGCGATCAAGGCTGTGAAAGTTTTTACCCAGATTTTCTCCCATAACATACATCCAAAGCTCAAAAAAAGGCAGGTCCTTGAACAAGAGATACTGCTGCCTATGAGGCCTACTTGTCTAAGGCAAAAGAGTGTGAAAAATAAAGAACATTTACCTCTTCCTTAAAGGGGCCTTAGGCTTGGACTTCTTATCAATTTGCCTGTTCAGTTCAGTTCAGTTCAGTTCAGTTCAGTTGCTCAGTCGTGTCTGACTCTTTGCGACCCCATGAATCACAGCACGCCAGGCCTCTCTGTCCATCACCTTCTCCTGGAGTTCACTCAGACTCATGTTCATCGAGTCCGTGATGCCATCCAGCAGTCTCATCCTCTGCTGTCCCCTTTTCCTCCTGCCCCCAATCTCTACCAGCATCAGAGTCTTTTCCAATGAGTCAACTCTTCTCATGAGGTGGCCAAAGTACTGGAGTTTCAGCTTTAGCATCACTCTTTCCAAAGAAATCCCAGGGCTGATCTCCTTCAGAATGGACTGGTTGGATCTCCTTGCAGTCCAAGAGACTCTCAAGAGTCTTCTCCAACACCACAGTTCAAAAGCATCAATTCTTCAGCGCTCAGCCTTCTTCACAATCCAACTCTCATATCCATACACGACCACAGGAAAAACCATAGCCTTGCCTGTTAACTCTCCTTAATGCTTGTTCCTTGGAAGAAAAGCTATAACCAACCTAAACAGCACACTAAAAAGCAGAGACACTACTTTGCCAACAAAGGTCTGTCTAATCAATGCTATGTTTTTTCCAGTGGTCATGTATGGATGTGAGAGTTGGACCATAAAGAAAGCTGAGTGCCAAAGAATTGATGCTTTTGAATTGTGGTGTTGGAGGAGACTCTTAAGAGTCCCTTGGACTACAAGATCAAACCAGTCAATCCTAAAGGAAATCAGTCCTGAATATTCATTGGACTGATGCTGAAGCTCTAGCTCCAATAATTTGGCTGCCTGATGTGGAGAACTGACTCATTGGAAAGGACCCTGATGCTGGGAAAAATTGAAGGCAGGAGGAGAAGGGACAAGAGAGGATGAGGTGGTTGGATGACATCACTGAACCGATGGACATGAGTTGGAGCAAGCTCCAGGAGCTGGTGATGGACAGGGAAGCCTGGTGTGCTGCAGTCCATGGGACGGCAAAGAGTCGGACACGACTGAGTGACTGAACTGAACTGAACTGATGCTAACTCTCTCAGTAACATATAGCAGTTGTGGTGGGAGGGCTCACCTGTTGTGGAGCATGGACTCCAGACACAGTGGCACTAGTGGGAAAGAACTCGCCAGCCAGTGCAGGAGACTGAGAGACAGGGGTTTGATCCCTGGGTTGGAAAGATCCCCTGGAGAAGGGCACAGCAACCCACTCCAGTACTCTTGCCTGCAAAATCCCATGGACAGAGGAGCCTGGTGGGCTGCAGTCTACAGGGTCGCAAAGAGTCAGACACGACTAAAGTGACTTAGCATGCATACACAACATATAAATATATATTCCAAGCAAAAGAATCTGCATTGTTTTTAATAATGAAGCATAACACAACAGAACAATTAAAAATCACTTTTAAAACAACAGAGGACAGCTAAAAGAGGACACCTGGCAGAGGTAATCTTACCAAGTTAAACAAGAAATTATCACGAATACCCTGACAGCTAAGACAAAAAAAAAAAAAAAGAGGTGGTTGGATGACATCACTGAACCGATGGACATGAGTTGGAGCAAGCTCCAGGAGCTGGTGATGGACAGGGAAGCCTGGTGTGCTGCAGTCCATGGGACGGCAAAGAGTCGGACACGACTGAGTGACTGAACTGAACTGAACTGATGCTAACTCTCTCAGTAACATATAGCAGTTGTGGTGGGAGGGCTCACCTGTTGTGGAGCATGGACTCCAGACACAGTGGCACTAGTGGGAAAGAACTCGCCAGCCAGTGCAGGAGACTGAGAGACAGGGGTTTGATCCCTGGGTTGGAAAGATCCCCTGGAGAAGGGCACAGCAACCCACTCCAGTACTCTTGCCTGCAAAATCCCATGGACAGAGGAGCCTGGTGGGCTGCAGTCTACAGGGTCGCAAAGAGTCAGACACGACTAAAGTGACTTAGCATGCATACACAACATATAAATATATATTCCAAGCAAAAGAATCTGCATTGTTTTTAATAATGAAGCATAACACAACAGAACAATTAAAAATCACTTTTAAAACAACAGAGGACAGCTAAAAGAGGACACCTGGCAGAGGTAATCTTACCAAGTTAAACAAGAAATTATCACGAATACCCTGACAGCTAAGACAAAAAAAAAAAAAAAGGAATTCCAATGAGGAATGGAATTCTCATGTGATTAAAAGAAGCAAACAATTATTATGAAGAGATGAAATTTTTACCGATTCTGAATTCAAGGAAATAAGTGTGAATTCAAAGTACAATGGTATGTCTTAATATTATCTATCAAATTTCTTACAAGAAAATTAAGTAATAAACATGAGCATCTGAATATTTCAATAAGCTGTACTGGATGCTGAGTAAGGATGTCAGGAGCCACAGGCTGACACTCGGGCCATGATTTAGCCTTTATGAGGCAGTATCTATGTTTACGAGGAGCTGAGTGGCAGAGTGTCATACCTAGGACATGCTTATACAAAGACCTGGTTAACTTCTGTGGGACTGGTCAGGTCGGGTCATGCTGGGGTCATCCCCTTCATCTGACGTTAATGATATGTACAAGTCCCTGACTCCACGTTACTCACAGGGCTTATAAAATTGTGAGCAGCATAAACGTGGTCCCTATCCCTGGACCTTGGAGTCTAGCGAGGGACAGAGAGTAATGAATGATCACATGACAATCTGATTAAAAGCAGTGTAAGCGCTATAAAGGGGGAATTCACGGAGCTGTGAGAGGCAGTGGGGGTAGGCATCAGGTAGGCATTGTGAAAAAGGGATTTAAATGAGTTTTAAGCTGAAAGATAAGAAACAGAGTTCCAAAAAAGGAAATGGCATGTTCAAAGGCCCTGGGGTGGACTGAAGCAGGGTGAAGGTAGGAAAAGAAGGGGGATGTTGGCTCGTGAGTGAAAGAGAAGCTGAGGAGACAGTTGGGGCCAGATACTCTTGGCTCTATAGGCTGTGTTTTCTAACATTCTTTAGAAATGTGGTCTTTATTCCTAGGAGCTAGGTAAGATGCAGAAGGGCTTTAAGCAGGACTGTAATGTGACATGAACAATATTATACCTTTAAAGATGTTTCTGGCTAACTTATACAAAAAAACTAAGAACGTGGCATCTGATACCATCATTCCATGGCAAATACAGGGGAAAAAGTGAAACAGTGACAAATTTTCTTTTCTCGGGCTCCAAAATCACTGCAGATGGTAACTACAGCCATGAAATTAAAAGATGCTTGCTCCTTGGAAGAAAAGCTATGACAAACCTAGACAATATATTAAAAAGCAGAGATATTACTTTGCCAACAAAGGTCAATACAGTTAAAGCTATGGTCTTTCCAGTAGTCATGTATGGATGTGAGAGTTGGACCATAAAAAATGCTGAGCCCTGAAGAATTGATGCTTTTGAACTGTGGTGTTGGAGAAGACTCTTGAGAGTCCCTTGGACTGCAAGGAGATCAAACCAGTCAATCCTAAAGGAAACCAATCCTGAACATTCACTGGAAGGACTGATGCTGAAGCTGAAGCTCCAGTACTTTGACCACCTTATGTGGAGAGCTGACTCATTGGAAGAGAGCCGGATGCTGGGAAAGACTAAAGGCAAAAGGAAAAGGTGGTGGCAGAGGATGAGACGATTAGATAGCATTACCAACTCAATGGACATGAATTT
Organism: Madoqua kirkii; assembly: GCA_006408675.1. NCBI lineage: Eukaryota > Metazoa > Chordata > Mammalia > Artiodactyla > Bovidae > Madoqua > Madoqua kirkii. The sequence goes on along the minus strand of SJYC01144975.1, from coordinate 23,852 downwards.
GAGCAAACTCTGGGAGACAGTGGAGGTCAGAGAAGCCTAGCATGCTGCAGTCGATGGGGTTGAAAAGAGTCGGCCACAACTCAGCGACTGAACAATGACAACAACAAAGAATACTCAAATTCACAGAGTCAGAAAGTACACTGGGGACTTTCCTGGTGGTCCACTGGCTAAGAATCCCGGCTCTCAATTCAGGGGGTCCAGGTTCTATCCCTGGTCAGGAAACTAGATCTCAGATGCTGCAACTTAGACCCAGCCCAGCCAAAAAATAATCTTTTTTTAAATAAAAGAAAGTCATTGGTAGATGAGAAGGGCCAGGAGTGGGAGGAGGTGGGGAAGGGGAAAGGGTCTTAGTGTTTAATAGGGACAGAGTTTCAGTTTAGGAAGGTGAAAAATCCGGGAGATGGATGATGGTGAGAGTTGGACAACAATGTGAATGTACTTAGAGCCACTGGACTGTACAGTCAGATATAGTTAACACGAAAGTGAAAGGCGCTTGGTCGTGTGCAACTCGTTGCAGCCCCATGGACTGTACAGCCCATGGAATTCTCTAAGCAAGAATACTGGAGTGAGTAGCCTGTCTCTTCTCCAAGGGGTCTTTCCAACCCAGAGATCAAACCCAGGTCTCCCGCACTGTAGGCAGATTCTTTACCAGCTGAGCCACAAGGGAAGCCCAAGAATACTGGACTGGGTAGCCTATCTCTTCTCCAGCGGATCTTCCTGATCCAAGAATCGATACGGGGTCTCATGCATTGCAGGCGGATTCTTTAACTGAGCTATCAGGGAAGACCATGTTTAACATAGTATGCTTTATATTATGTGACTTTTACCAAAATTTAAAAAAAAAATCTTCCTGGCTACACTGTGGAGAATGCTTCAGAGAGGTGAAGAGTGGACCTGAGGGATTCATTAAGACGGAACTGAAGCAACTCAGGTGAGACAGGATAGGTATTACCCTGCATAATCCAGGAGCAGGAGAGGGTTGAAGCTCTCTGGCTTTTCACCTGGACGGTGAGTGATGCCCTTGTCTGAGGCAGAGCTACAATGCCCCACAGCCACAGGGTGGCCAGCACATCTGCAGGTGTGACAGGAGCGAATGGCAAAGGAGGACAGAGTGGGTGCCTGATAAGCAGACAGCATCTGGAAAAAGGATAAGAGTAACTGACAACTGGGCTGAAGGTAATGTTAAGGCTTAAAGCAACATGAAATATTCGAAGTTGGCACTAAGGAGATGTTGCAACAGGAAGCAAAGTTTGGGTCTCCAAACTGGTGTTCAGCACAGGAACCCTCCCAGTTAGGGAGGGACTCTAGCACTTGAGTGATGAGGTCTGGGTCAGGCTTAGGAGAGCCAACCATGCCCCCTGCTCATGAAAACTGGGACAGAGAGGGGATGGGAGCTTGGAGCCAAGGTCTACAGGAGGCCAGCTACATGAATGGATGCTGAAAAGTGCTCTTGAAGTCTCTCCAATTCAGAAGTGCAAGGGCTGATTCTAGATAGAGTGATCAGAACTATGAAGGAGGAGAGACTTTCAGGGAGTCGGACACAGCTCAGCCACAAGATTGTCAGAAATGCCGTTTTCCCTTAGCTGCCTGACACTGCAAAAGCTGACCAGAGAGACCCACCATTCGCTCCTTTTAAGAATGATGAGCCAACAAACAGGGAGGCAAATGATGCCTTGGTGCCCATATGAGCTTTACCAAGAATGTCTATCTCATTCATTCATTCATGCATTCATTTATTCAACTGTATACTGCTACTGGGCTGGATGCTCTAGGAACTCACAAATAAACAGGGCATTGCCCCTGTTGCTGGTATGACTATAATGCAAGGAGGCAAGTGAATTTTCTTTTTAAGTGCAAACAGAAAGTTGTAGGAACAAAGAGACAGAGACACATTATGTGTGACGAGAAGGAAGTTGAAGAAAGGTTGCTTGGAGTAAATACTAACCCAGATCTGAGGAGCACAGAGCCTTTCTCCAGAGAAGATAAGCAAAGGGAATGGTGTTCCTGACAGAGGGAACACCACCTACAGCGTACGGAAACCCAAGGTGTCCGCAGGGTGGGGGGACTCCTGAGTGTTCACGCAGGGCTGACCACACAGGCTCCCAAGGAGGGGAATGGACAGACAGGAAGAAAAGGACATCTGGGGTCTGCTGGAGTTCAACTTTTGTTCTGAGAATGGTGATAAGTTATCAAAGTGATTTTGAGCCTGGTCAGGTCTGAGCAACAACTCTCGATACAGAAGGAACGGGTCTTAGGAGGCTGTCACAATCAACAGTCACAAGAGGGAAGGTGTGGCTTTCCTGCCGTGGTCTTTGAGTTCCTAGTGTCAGGGGCCTCGGGGCCACTGTGTGGGAGCGGTGGGCCAGGAGATGGGCAGGGCTGCCCAGCAGAGAGAGGAAGATGCCACAAACCAACCACAACCAGAACAGCTGGTTCAAACCTGGTAATTTGTGAGAGTTATAGAGAAGATTCCTTTGGGGCACAGGAAAAGTGGTATTCTATTGCTAATTAATCCACGTTTAATTCGAAACATTTTGAGATACTGGTTGGGGCACAAGTGAAGGAGGGCATGAACTTGAGAAATAGAGGTAGGAATAGCAAGCGTGGGTTCCTGCAGCATCAGAGACTCACTCATGGCTGCCCTATTGACCCCAGATGGGTGACATGGAGGTGGAAGGAGGGGAGTCAGTGCTGACCGCGTGGGGGTGGTACCTTTACAGAGGATGGGAGGAGCCACGGCTGACCTGCACACCTGCAGGACACGCAGAGAGCACTCAGGACCTGGGCTTAGGACCAAGGACAGGGCAGGAGACCTAGATGTGGGAGAAACACTCATGCATCTCTATCACTACAGAAGCCAGGGGACCAGAGGAAGCATCTGGGAACAAGGAGGAAGGAAAGCGAGGGAATGAAGGACCTCAGAGGAATGGAAAAAGAGGCTACAGAGAGCAGGAGAGCCCAGGGAGCAAGAACGCTGGGCAAAGAGGAATTCTCCAGAGCAGGCAGCACCGGACAGCGTCAGAGCGTGAAGAGCACGAACTCCAACGTCTTTATGCCCAAACAATTTTGCAGCCAGTAAAACCACACAGCACTTTACCCCAGGCCCTCCACACTCTATTCCTCCCCTGTACAACCATCTGAGGTCTCAGGGGGGCAGGTGACAGTGACGCTATCCCACTTGGCAGATGAGGACGAGACTCCACAATTGTTTGACTTCTCCTGGGATAGGATGGTCCCCACCCTCCAGCACAAGGTCCCTGGTGGGGCATCTCTAAGCAGCCACAGTCACAGAGTTCATAGAGTGTGTACAAGCGCTGTGATGCGATGGGTCCTCAAACACAGTGGCCCAGATACTGACTCCAGGCGTGAAGTGGTTCCCCACTTCCCTGGAAAGCAAATTCCACTGGGACTTCTCCTCAAGGCATCCAAACCCCAGGGGCACAGTTTTCACCAGAACAGTACACATCCTTCTCAGATCCTGAAACCTAAGTTACGTTCCAGAATCTTAGTCTTTCATTTTTCCCCAAATCTGTTTCATTCGTTTGTCTCAACAAGTTGACAGGTTCCACTGCTCTAAGGCGGAGATGAAAAGTGAAAGTGTTTGTTGTTGGGTCGTGTTCAACACTTTGCAAACTATGGACTGTAGCCCGCTAGGCTCCTCTGTCCATGGGATTTCCCAGGCAAGAATACTGGAGCAGGTTGCCATTTCCTTCTTCCCGACCCAGAGATCAAACCTGGGTCTCCCACATTGCAGGCAGATTCTTCACCATCTGAGTCACCGGGATGTACTCAGTATATCTTCACAACCCACATCACCTGGTGGGGGCGGGCACAGAGAAGCTGCTTTTAAAAGTTACAGAGCTGTGACCCCAAAGTACTAATGAGACATAACTCATTACAAGTTCCCTAATGCAGGAGGTTTAGGCATTAGCCAGTATCCACTTGAATGGGTGTGTGTTCAACCACTCAGTTGTATCTGACTCTCTGTGACCCCATGAACTCTAGCCCACAGGGCTCCTCTGTCAGATGGACTTTTCCAGACAAGAATACTGGAGTGGGTTGCCATTCCCTTCTCCAGGGGATCTTCCTGATCCAGGGATCAAACTTGAGTCTCTCGTGTCTGCTCTGGCGGGCAGATTCTTTACCACTGTGCCACCTGGGAAGGTGATAAACAGCATCTGATCTTGAATAATCTAGCCACTTTTGGCTTCATAAGCCACAATTTCTTGGCTTGTTTTGAGAAGATTATGACAGGTGCCTCCTTGGCCAGTTGCTCACTGTTGTTTAGTAGCTAAGTCATGTTCATCTCTTTGCAACCCCATGGACTGTAGCCTGCCAGGCTCCTCTGTCCATGGGATTTCCCAGACAAGAATACTGGAGTAGGCTGTCATTTTATTCTCCAGGGAATCTTCCCAACTCAGGGATCAAACCCACATCTCCTGTATTGGCAGGTGGATTCTTTACCAGTGAGCCACCAGGGAAGCCCCTTGGCCAGGCAGTCCTACCCTCTAACAATCAGTTAATCAATATTTCTCTGTCTTCTCTCTCTTCTCCCCACCCCACAAGCACGCACACACACACACGTACACACACACACACACACACACACACACACACTTACGACTCCAGCCAACATCTAAGAGTACCACCCATCCTTAACCTAAAGTCCTGAAGGCAGCTCTGTAGGAAGGTCAACACTGGCCTGTCAGGACGTCTCCAGACAGGCAATGCCTCCCCAGCATCGCCTAATTAGGAGCAGTGCTCCCCTGACAACCCCTGAGGCTCAGACTCTGCCTGCCTAGTCACTGATCCTCTCCCCAGGGGACATATAGAACAGGGGAAAGAACCAAGGGCTTCTGCCCCCGGGTGAGCAATGACTTTCATCCGAGTGATGCTCTCAAGCTCGGGATCTGGGCGGCTGTCCTCTTCTGCAGAGCAGCCCCCTACTCCGCGTGGCTGCCTCCCTCACCTGGACCTCACTCTCACCACCTTCTTCTTAGCTATTCAAGTTACAAACCTGGTTTCTTTGAAGGCCTAGAGAGGTGGGGGCATACCACTAAAAAAATCATTAAGTTAATAATTTCACCAAAACACCAATCAAGGTAAAAGTGAACGAGGGCTTGAACTCATAAGAGAACCTGTCAGATCAGTCTGGTCCCCAAGTCCCTGCTCCCCATTCCTTTCATCCTGCTTCATCACCCAGGCAAGGCAGCAACTGCTTCGTTTTAAAACTTTGAACACTTAGGGTGGAGAGTCCAGAGCAAAGAAAAACCTAAAGCGAACAACTAAAGCAGCAGCTTGGGAACCTCTGTGCACACAAGCCTGTAAAGCACTGAGGGACCTTTGTGTAAAGAGAACTCCGTGCAAAGGCCCTGGGGTCTGGGACAGAGCCCAGGAAGACAGACGGCAGAGAGAAGAGGGCACTGAATCCGAGCTTCACTCTCCCTCCCTCCCTCCCCTGTGAAATGATCTCCAAAGGTTCTGAGGAAAGTGAGAGGAGCCGTTTCGCCCCTGGCCGCCATCTGCTGATGATAAATATTTTATGAACTTCAGACATCTGAGAAGTGACTCTGAAGTTACACGCGAAGCAAAGGCTGCTCTTTTCTCCCAGAAGGTAAGATGAGCAAAGTTTCAGCTTCCATCCCCAACCCCACCTAGGGTGTGAGGCCAAACCTCTCAGGATTCTTTTCTTCCAATACCAATAGAGCTAAGGGAGACTCCAGGCTTAGAAACATCAGTATTAATCCAATGTTTGAACATGACTGAACCTCAAGTCTAAACATCGTCCCAAGGATTCTGGCGCTTTTCTCAGTGTTTAAACACCTGGTCTCATGACATCCTTCAACAGTAGAGGTATCTACCTTCGTAATATGTAAGAAGACAACTGCGGCTGCTTTTCTGGGCCCCTCTTGCTCCCTGACATGCTCTCACCCTTCATGCCTTCCCATCCCAAGGCTGAAACAGAGTCTCACATCATCACGGGATTCATTCACTGCTTTAAAGGTTTTAAAGGCTTGAAGATGGTTCTGACAAGAAGTCTGTGAAGGTGGCAGGGGAAGCGTGATTTTTCTGTCTCCCAGATGAAGAAACACTGGGGCACGGGAAGGTTAGACTCAGCCCTTGGTCTCTGCCTTGTTAACACTAACTCCTGGTCTCACGGCTTTAAATGCCATCTTCTTGAGGAAATTCTTAAACCTGTAACTGAATCCCCAGCTCAGACCACACTCTCAAGTCCCAGACTCCTGCACGGCCTGCCTTCTTCCCTTCTCCATGAGGATGCCTGGTCCACAGCTCAAGTTCAACATGGTGCACCAAGCCCCTGACCTTCCCTCCAAACCTCCCCACCAACACTCTCTCCACCTAGAAGATAGGAAACCTATCCTTCCTCAGGCCAAAAACCTTCAAGCCATCCTTGGTTCTCTCACCTCCAACATCTAATCCAATAGAAAATCCTACTGACCACACATTAAACAAATGCCCATCTCTATCAGTACCACTCCCCAGATCAAAGAACCTCTGTCTTTTAAAAGAATCCCTACAATTTTCTTTTCCCACTGATCTACCTTTTTCCAGGTCTGGAAGATCTCATGGAGAAGGGAATGGCTAGCCACTCCAGTATTCTTGCCTGGGAAATCCCATGGACAAGAGAAGTCTGGAGGGCTAAGTCCATGGGCTCGCAAAGAGTCGGTCAGACATGACTGAGCAACTAACGCTTTCTTTCACTTTCACCTTTTTCAACCACTGCCTCTACCAATGCTCTTCTTAACACAATTAAAGTGATCTTTTTAATATGTCAATCAATTCCTGTCACCCTTCCCTTACAACCCTCCAGGGGCTCCCATCTGACATAGAATATAAGCCCAGGTCACACCGTGGTCCATAATCCCCACATGACACACCAGCCACTTTGGTCTCTTTGCTGTTCCCTGAACCCACCAGTCATGTGGCCACCTCCAGGCCCTTGCAGTGGCTGATTCTCCTACCTATGATACCCCCATCCCTATATCCACATGCCTCACTCCCTCCCCTCCGTCATATCACTGTTTAAATATCCCCTCTTTAATGAGGCTTACTCTGACCAATCTATTTAAAATTGCAGGCACGCTTTCCTGCCCCAACTCTGCCTCCATATTCATGGGGTCTACATGCCTGGGTTGGGGGAGGTGCAGAGAAGATGGTGCTTTCAGGAATCAACTCCCTGCAGATACTAGGGATGACTGTATTTGTTTACCTTCTGATTTATTTATCAATACTATGTTTACTGTTTGTTGTACTTCCCTAAAAGCATAATAAAAGCCCCTTGAGGATAGGATCTGTATCTTTTTTGCTCAGCGATGTATGTGGAGTGCTTAGAACAGGACCTGACACTTAACGGATGCTCAGTTTGTTGAATGAATGAACTGTGACTTCCCAACGTCACAGGGCTCTGAATGGCAGAAGCCAAGCTGGAATCCCACTCTCCGGACTCACAGACAAGCTCTTAACATCTCTGAGCTGTTTAAATTCGTGAAGGTGGGACTCCGACTCTTCCAGAGGAAGCAGACAGTAAGCATATATATTCATGTCTGGTGGTGATCAGCCTCTGAAGGAATAAGGGTCAGAGTGAGGGTGAAAAGTACTGTTTGAAAGAGGGTGGTCAGGGAAGATCTTTCTGATAAAATAACTTTAATTAGAGACCTGAATCGAGGGAGGGAGTTTCCTGGGTAAGTGAAGAAAGGATATGCTAGGCAGGGAGGGCACTAAAGGTGTATCTGAGGACCCAGGAGGAGGCCAATGTGGCTGAAGAATGAACAATTTGACTTTAAAATCTGTACCGTGCATAATAGCCCCAAACTGGAAACCACCCAAAAGTCCACCAACAGAAGAATGGGTGAACCAAAGGGAATACACCATAAAATCCACTAACAGAAGAAGGGGTCAATCAGTGGGAATACACCATTAAGCAGTGAGAACCAGCGACTGCATGCCCTAGCTTGGACCAAGCTCACAAAGTCAAGAACACACACAGTTTGATCCTACATATGTAAAGTTTAAAAGCAGGCAAAATTAAAGTCCATTTTTAAGGTGCATACATAGGTGGAAAAGCTATCAAGAAAAGCAAGGAAATGACCATCACGAAAGTCTAGATATAATCAGGGGTTGGGGGGGTGTGGGTTGCCCACAGCTATCTCTCGCCTTGGTGGTGATTATAGGAGTATCCATCTTGTAGTTGTTCTTTTTTTTTTTTTTCATGTGGACCATTTTTAAAGTCCATTGAATGTTTCAATATTGCTTTTTTTATGTTTTTTTTTTGGCCACCAGGCATGTGGGATCTTAGCTCCCCAACTAGGGATTGAACCTGCACCCCCCGCCCCACTGGAAGGCAAAGTCTTAACCCCTGGACCACCAGGGAAGTCCCTGTAGTTGTGTTTTACACTATATGTGCTTGTATGTTTTCCGTCTTTGATATGCAAACACAAGATTTTAAAAGTTAAGAAAAAAATAATGAGAGGCAATACAGCAAACTCTTAACTCCTTTCCAGGCAGTACAGGGGTTCTTTAGATATATACAGTCTCACCAAAATTATTTTCTAAAAAAAAAAAAAAAAGACACCAAAGAACAGAGTGCAGGGCCTATTACTGGTTGCAAAACAAATATATACTGTTGTTCAGTCTCTCAGTTGTGTCCAACTCTTCACAACCCCACGGACTGCAGCATGCCAGGCTTCTCTGTTCTTCACTATCTCCCAGAGCTTGCTCAAACTCATGGCCATCCAGTCAGTGATGTCATCCAACCATCTCATCCTCTGTCAACCGGTTCTCCTCCTGCCTTCAATCTTTCCCAGCATGAGGGTCTTTTCCAATGAGTCAGTTCTTCACACCAGGTGGCCAAAGTATTGGAGTTTCAGCTTTAGCATCAGTCCTTCTAATGACTATTCAGAACTGATTTTCTTTAGGATTAACTGGTTTGCTCTCCTTGCAGTCCAAGGAACTCTCAAGAGTCTCCTCTACCACCACAGTTAAAAGGCATTGATTCTTCGGTGCTCAGCTTTCTTTATAGTCCAACTCTCACATCCATACGTGACTACTGGACAAACTATAGCTTTGACTAGACAGATCTTTGTCGGCAAAGTAATGTCTCTGCTTTATAATATGCTGTCTAGGTTGGTCATAGCTTCCAAGGAACAAACTTCTTTTAACTTCATGGCTGCAGTCACCATCTGCCATCAGCTGTAAGTATACATATAACCCCTCCCTCTTGGACCTCCCTCCCCTCTTGGACCTCTAACCCCTCCCCACGCTCTCCCCATCCCACCCCCAGGTCATCACAGAGCAACAAGCTGAGCTCCCCGTGCTACACAACAGCTCCCACTAGCTGTCTGCTTTACACATGCTAGTGTATATATGTCATCCCCAATCTCCCAAATGATGCCACCCTCCCCTTCTCCCACTGTGTCCACACATCTCCTTACTATGTTTACATCTCTATTCCTATTCTGCAAATAGATTCATCTGTTCCATTTTTCTAGATTCTACATATATGCTTTAATATACAGCTATCAAGTTCGTGGCAACTTGTTGCAGCAGTCCTGGAACCTAATGACAGGTATCCCACTGTTTCTTTTAATTAGCAACGGGAAATCTTGGGTCAAAACGTCATTCGCTGTTTTACAGACAAATAAACAATGGTCCAGCCATTCCAAAACGATCCATTTGCATCATCATCCTGTCCTCAGCGCATATGGATATTTTGTTGTCATTGGATCATTACCTACTCTCCTTGAGAAAAACAGTGCGGAGAAGAATGACTTTCAGAACTTCAAACTTTTACATAGATGATGGACAAGATGAACATTACATGATTCATTCCTAAACATGGGATGAAGGTGAGGAAATAGTGAGAATGGATGAAACCTTTGGCTTTTTTATCACAGAAGCCAGTGTCAAGCCCACATCAGGCCATGGATCATTTCTCCAAGCCTAGACTTGTTCTAAGCTCCCTGCTGTTAGAAATGCCTACTCACGTATTTGCTGGTGAAGCCGACCTTAGCAGCTGGGTCACAGTCATGATTCACACATCATAGTGGCTCTGATGGTAAAGTGTCTGTGTACAATGCGGGAGACCTGGGTTTGATCCCTGGGTCAGGAAGATTCCCTGGAGAAGGAAATGGCAACCCATTCCAGTAATCTTGCCTGGAAAATTCCATGTATGGAGGAGCTCGGTGCAGGCTACTATCCATGGGGTCACAAAGAGTCGGGCATGACTGAGCGACTTCACTTCCCTTGACACAGCATAGGCCTTCAGGCTCCTTCCCAGGACTACACACAGCCTTGCTGCCCCTGTATTCCATGTCAAACAGAATTTCAGCTGACATAAGGCCACAGAAAGAAGACAGTCTGCATCAAGCCTGGAACAGCTCTTCAAGGCTGCACCTTAAAGTCAGATGCCTTCCCTGGACAGAAGAAGAAACTAAGGTTCAAGGAAGTTACAAGACTTCCCCAAAGTCCCACAGACAATTAATAGCTGGGACAAGGACTCAGGTTTCTTAACTTCCCCTGGTCTTGGCTCTCCAGGTCAGGTTGCCCCTGTATCCAGGTAGAAGAATTAAACTAAGGAAGGACATAGAAGAAAGGTGAAAATGAGAAAAGAGTCACAATGGGCAGGAGCTAAAGCTAGTGGCATCTACCAGTGTCTAGGATATAAACACTATCAGTTAAATTTGCAAACTGTTTGATAGCTTTCTGAATTTTCTGCAATGCAAGTAATAAACTCTGAAGTCAAACAGACATGGATTCAAATTCTGACTCTCCAACTTACCAGTTGTGACTATGAACTATATTTAAACACTCTAAGCTCTGAGTTCCTTACTTATAAAATGGGGAATAAATAACACCTATTTTATCTGGTCACTATAGCAGTAGCATTACTATTCAGTGGCTAAGTCGTGTCTGATTCTTTGGGACCTCATTAATTAATAAACTGCGGCATGCCAGACTTCCCTGTCCACTATCTCCCAGAGGTTGCTCAAACTCATGTCCGTTGAGTCGATGATGTCATCCAACCATCCCACCCTCTGTCGTCCCCTTCTCCTCCTGCCCTCAATCTTTCCCAGCATCAGGGTCTTTTCCAATGAGTCACCTTTCCACATCAGGTGGCCAAAGTATTGGAGCTTCTGCTTCAACATCAAGACTTCCAATGAATATTCAGGGTTGATTTCAGTCTTTAGGATTGACTGGTTTGGTCTCCTTTGCTGTTCAAGGGACTCTCAAGAGTTCTCAGCACCATAGTTCAAAAGCATCAGTTCTTCAGTATTCAGCCTTCTTTGTGGTCCAACTCTCATATCCACAGATGATTACTGGAAAAAACTGGAGTTTGCTCAAATTAATGTCCACTGAGTCAGTGATGCTATCTAACCATCTCATCTTCTGCAGTAGAGCAAACAAAAAGATGTCTAGCTAACAATTATGCCATTGACAGCAACATCAGAAGGGAAACCAGCAGGATTAGATGGATCACAGGCACAGAGACAAGAGAATGCGAAATCAGAGGCCAGAGAACGAGGAAATGGGAAATCAGGCATGGATGGTCAGCACAGGGGCACTCCGTGTACACCAAGAAAAGAACAGCAGCTTTCTTTCTCTTGTAACTATCAAGAGAAGAGTTTTCATGTATCATGCAGGGGAAGGAACCAGATCTCATGATGAGTGGGAGGTGAAGGAGGAGGTGGGGGTACAATTGACTGCACTTTAAAGACATCTGCACCCGACACAAGGGAAAGCAGAGGATGCCAGCTAAAAACAGCAACACGGCGATGAATTTATCATCAGGAAAGGCCCCAGCATACTTCGAGAGAAAGGGCAAAGAAAGAACGTATAGGAAAATACACATGCAAGCCAGACAACTGGCAGCCATTCCCTTTAAGTACAAAATTCCAGAAAAAGCAAACAAGGCAAGATCAAAAACACAGGGGCTTTCCTGGCGGGCCAGTGGTTAAAACTTTACCTTGTAATATGGGAGACACCAGTTGGGTTCCTAGTCAGAAAACTGGGATCCCACATGCTGCGGGGCAGCAAAACCCACACACTGCCACAACCCCCGAGTCTGTGCCACAACTAGGACTCAACACAGCCAAACAAATCAGTAGATATTTCTAAAAGCCACAAGCGGCAATGTCAGGTTGGCATAGGAGCTGAGATTAAAAACTAGTTTTGCTGAACCAATGAGGTTCCCTGGTCTGTTTTGGAAAAGGGCTGCAGATGACCACGCACACAAATGACAAATGTCTTCCCTTCGACCGTATCTCTTCCAGCACTATTGCCTTGGGGGATGACATAAAGCTTGATAACTACTGTTTTATGATGGAATAAAGGATTCAGTTGAGGGCAGGCAATGTCTGTATAAAACCTTTTTTTATAAATGAAAAAAAATGACATGAAGAATGAAGTTCTTAATAAAATACAAATTAAGACCATCTGGCCATATGACTTCACCACGTCAAGATTTCAAACCAGTCACTTTGGAAAACAGCCTGGCAGCAACTCAGAAAGTTAAAATGTACAATTTACTATTTGACCTAGCAATTCCATTTCTAGGTATATACCCAAGGGAATCAAAAACATGTCCACACAAAAATTTGTACACTAATGTTCACAGAATCATTATTTTAAAAGCCAAAAAGTGGAAATCACCCAAATATCTATCAATTGATAAATAAAATGTAAAACATCTATATGCTGGAATATTATCCAGTGATAAAAAGAGTTAAGTGCTGATAAACCTACAACACGGATGAAACTTGAAAACATTATGCTAAGTGAAAGTCAGATGCAAAAGGCCACATATCGAAGGATTCTGTTTATACAAAATGTCCAGAAGAAGTAAATCTCTAAAGACAAAAAGTAGATTAGTGGTTGACTATTGGCCTGGAGGATGAAAGGGAGTGGGCAGGGAAGGGAAGGCAGCAAAGGACTGCCAATGAGTATAGTGCTTCTTTTTGGAGTGATGAAAAATGTCCGGAGTTAAGAGTGTTGATGATTGCGCAGCTCTGTGAATGTATTAAAGGCACTGAATTTCACATTTAAAAAAGATTTCAATCTAGACCTTCTAATGATCTGGGCAGGAAAGAACATGCAGGTATCTATATACTGCATCCCTCTGAGGTACATATTATCATGACTCCCATTTTACAGATGAGGAAATTAAAGCACAAAAAGTTTCATAACTTGTGCCAGGTCAACCAGGCTTGAATTTAATCCCAGGCAATCTGGCTCACGAGCACTATGCTATTCCGCCCCAACTGACTGAAGTCTTAAAATTACTTGCAAATTCATTGATTTACAATGAAAACCAAAGCAGGAGAGGGTTGAGATTTTTTAAAACAATCAAAACTATTATCTTAAATAGCAATTCCCAACAGAATATTGGAAAGACCCAAGGCTCTGAGAATGAGACCAAGCTGAAGGCTGTTATTTCAAGTTACTATGAATATTGACAAATTGAGGGTATAATCCAAGCTTGAAATTCCAGATTGCTATCCACTATTTTAAGACTAGGGGTAGATTACTGGGTTTCTCCCTGCCCACAACAATCTACTAATCGAAGTGGGAACACCATTGCAGGAGCAAACAAAAACATTGTGTATGGTGTATATGTATATTACACACAGAAAACAAACAGGACATACATGTTTACGTATATATGTGCTCACTAAACCATGAAGAACAGACAGCAAGTTCTAAACCCTAGCAAGGAGATAAAGATGAAGAAGAACGAAAAAAATCAAAGAAGACTGACTGAGGGAGACTTGAAAACTAGCATTTAAGAAGGGGCAGGAAGAATAAAGGTCACCACTTGAAACAAGCTTGGAGGGAATGAGAAGCTTAGATTGTTCCTAGAGCAGTAAGGATGACTGTCTGATTAAATCAAAGAGTGTACAGTGTGTAATATACCAGAAAACAGGAGTGGACAGGAGGGAAGGGGTTATGTAAGATCTCAAAAGTCAAGGGGAGTGTTTGGACTTGATAGAGTAAGAAAAGGTAAATCGTGTTTTTAAAGAGTTGTGAAAGCTTTATCATATTAGTTGCATATTTCATAAGAAACACTGGCTTCCATATTTTTGCCTAAAAAACCCTGGAATTTTGCCTCATCTACTATTTCCTAATTTCATTTTAAATATTTTGTTTCTACCCTACCTACCCCCAAGTCATGCCGAAATGAAACCTTGATTTCAGCAGTCAAGATATAAAATAATTTCTGACAATCACAGCCCTGAACAAAGCCGTGTTGTATGGTCCCTTCACAAAGGCACTTAGCACATTGCTAACGTGCATTAATTTCCTCACACTTAATAGCTTAATCTGTCATGAATCAACGTCCAGTGTCCCTTGAGAAAAATATGTACTTTTTTTAATGTGAAAAATATTTCCTTGCTCTCCGTCACTGTAAACGTCTTCTCTTACTAAAAATATTGAATGATAAGGTATCCAACTTTTTTCCTGGGTGAAAGAAATTCACAATCGCCCATTTCACTGAAATATGCCTATGAAACAGACAATCACAGTTGTATTTAATAGGACCCCTGTGCAAACTTCTCTCCAGTAGTTTTTTCCCCGGGGAACTGCACCCGAGTTCTTGCTGTTTCCCACACGCATCTTCTTGCGTCTCAGGCGCCTCCAAGGATTTGTGCATTATGGCAAAAACTTTACCCAAGGAACGACCCCCCAAGGAGCAGGATCTTCTTCAAGGAAGCAAGGGGCTTAGTCTGTGCCTCCGTGTGAGCTTAAAATAAGCGCACCTCCCCAGCTCAGAGGAGCACACGGGTACCCCGAGTCCGTGGTGCCCGGCGGCGGCCAGGGAGCCCCAGATTACGGCCGGGGCGCGCGCACCCACCTGACCAGAGGCTCCTTCTCCGGCACGGCGGGCTCCTCCAGGCACTTGCAGGGGCAGCAGCAGCACGCGGTCCTCAGCCAGTCTCTCAGCCCCATGGAGAGCGAGGTGCCCGGCCGGCGCTGGGCGACTCGGGGGGAGCCGCGGCGGCGAGCGAGCGCGGCTGGGGCGCGGCCACCCGACCGGCGTCCAGGTGCGGGGAGAGTGGCGGCCGGGGCGTCGCGGGCTGGTCCGTGCGCATCCCGCCGCGGCCGGCGACGCGGGCGAGGCGGGAGGCGCCTCCACAGCCCCGGAGCTGCGGAGCCGCGCGCTTTCCTCCACTTGGGTTTTGTTTGGGGCGCGGGTTTCGGTGGGGCTTTTCTTCTCGCTCTTTAATTCCCCGGGCGCAAATTGGGGCGCATGCGTCCCCGAGACGCTCCGCTGCTGCCCTCTAAGGAGGAAGCCGGGACTCCAGCCGCCAGATGGCAGAATCCGAGGGCGCAGCTGGGGATGGGGCTAGGGGAAGGAGGAGCCCGCCCCTGAGACACAGAGCACGAGGTTGGGCTGGATCTATTCATACGTTTTACTGGCTTCACTCCCCGAGGAAATAAAAGGTCCTCCTTCCCACCCCCACCCCTTGCCTTCAAAGCAGAGATTAGGGCATATTTTTAGCGTGTCAGCGCCACACAGGGTAAAAGTTAGCAAAAATGGATTCATGCATTATAGAAGTGAGCTTTTTAAGTACTACGTTCACAACGAATTTTAAAAAATTGTTTTCAAGTCTCCCAGCCCTTGAATAATTTTCTCAAAAAAAGGCAACCTCTGTCATTAGCGTTTTGACTTCCCCAGTGGTTCAGTGGTAAAGAATCCGCCTGCCAGTGCAGGAGAGGCTGGAGAGGCAGGGTGGATTCAGAGTCAGGAAGATCCCCTGGAGGAAGAAATGGCACCACTCCAGGTTTGCCGGGAAATCCCGTGGACAGGAGGGCCTGGGGGGCTACAGTCCATGGGGTCCCAAAGAGTCGGCTGCGACTGAATTTTTTACTATTTTCCAGATTTTAAACACACACACACACACACACACACACACACACACACACACACATACACTTAATGCTTATGCAAACGTGTAAGTATAGGCACCCATAGCCTTTTCCCTTTATACTCAGTGCCATACTCCACACATTTCTGTCCCTGGCTTATTTCACTCAGTTTAGAACAGAGACCGTCCAACCAGCACATGAAGAACTTCTTCTCTATGATCTTTAACAGTTGCATTTATGTAGCTGATGCCCTTATGTTTTTTTAACCAGATGCCAATGGATGAATAACAAGTTCATTACAGCCTTTTGTTATTAAAATAATGCTGCAGTAAATATCCTTGAACTATGTGTTTGGACATGTATATCTCTTGAATAAATATTTGGCAGTTGAATTTCTAGGTCACAGGTAAGATGCCTTTTTAATTTTTCATGGATCTTGCCAAAAAGTGAAGTGAAGTCGCTCAGTCATGTCTGACTCTTTGCAGTACCATAGACTGTAGCCTACTAGGCTCCTCCCTCCATGGGATTTTCTAGGCAAGAGTACTGGAGTGGACTGCCATTTCCTTCTCCAAGGCACCTTCCCACCCCAGGGATCAAACCGGGGTCTCCTGCATTGCAGACAGACGCTTTACCATCCGAGCCACCAGGGAAGCCTGGATCTTGCCAAATTGCCCTCCAAAGAAGTAATTCCAACTCGCACTCTGGCCACATCTGAAAGTATATTTCCCCACCACCAATACTATGGAATTTTCCTCTTTATCAATCACGTTTATTGAACAGATGTTTATCAAACATCTGTAGGTACCAGGCATGTTCTAAGCTCTGGGGACACTGCAATGAATGAAAGAAATAAATATCCTTACTTTTTTGGAGCAAACATTCTACCAGGGGAGTTAGACAAATGAAATACATTATTGAGTGTGTTAGAAGGT
The DNA here is from genome assembly GCA_006408675.1 of Madoqua kirkii. Taxonomy (NCBI): domain Eukaryota; kingdom Metazoa; phylum Chordata; class Mammalia; order Artiodactyla; family Bovidae; genus Madoqua; species Madoqua kirkii. The sequence goes on along the minus strand of SJYC01144975.1, from coordinate 7,035 downwards.
GATTGTACTATGGAGAAAAATAAGATAGGAAAGGGGATAAGCAGTGCCAGGAAGATGTGTGTGTGTGTGTGTGTGTGTGTGTGTGTGTGTGTGTGTAGTATAGTGTACTGGGGAGAGGAGTGGTGGCTGCAGTTTTAAATGGGGTGATCAGGGAAGGCCACCCTACATGGTGACGTTCACAGAAAGATTTAAAGATGATGAGCAAGCTAGCCCTGGTTCCATGGGAAGAGTATTGCTGGGAGAGTTAAGGCTGCGTGCAAAACCCCAGAGGAGGGAGAATAAGCAGTAGGATGCCAAAGAAAGAGCAGGGATTCCAGGGGCCAGAGAGAGGACTGGGCCAGGAAGAAGAGTGATAGGAGATGACAGGACCAAGTGGCCTCTTAGGACATGGCAAGAAGTCGCTTTTGTCCCACGTGAGTGAACAAACCTTTGGAGGCTTTTGAGTAGAGGGAGAGATGTGGTCAACGTGGATGGCATTAGGATCCATTGACTGCTGTCTTGAGAAGAAACTGGGCAACAAGGACTGTTTTAGAAGAGGCGAGTGGAGGCCATTCTAATGACCCACGTGATAGATGACAGTCATTTAGACCAGGGAGGAAGCAACTAGAGGTGGGAAGAAATAACTGGACTCTAAATGGAATTTGAAGGCAGAGCCAATAAGATTTATAATGGATTGGAAGTAAAGTATAAATGAAAGTCAGGAGTGAGCCCAACGTTGGTGAAGTCACTCAGTCATGTCCAACTCTTTGCGACCCGGTGGACTGTAACCTACTAGGCTTCTCCGTCCATTAGTGAGACTAGAATTGTGTTATTGATTGGGATAAAGATGGGTGCCGTGTGGGCAGGTTTGAAGAGGCGAGGAAGAAGAGCAAGAGTTTATTTCCAGAAGTGTCAGTTCTCATGGGCAGTGTGTTCATTTAAAAGTGTGTTACTCTACCTAAGTTTATCCTGTTCTGGGTATATAATGAGGCCGAGGGAACTTATCAAGTGCATATTCATTGAGAGGCTGACTACTGAGAGTTAAGGAAGGATAAGAGAAGGTTCCTTAGAGCTCTGACGTAGCTGGGGAAACAGGATAGGGACGCCTCATGAAAAATTAAGAGGACATGACAGAATACCAGTTGTCACCAGGCGGCACAGGGCTGTGATATCAAGCCCAGCGCCGTGTCCTGGATCACTTACAGCTGTGCCAGGATGGAGACTGTAGTTCTTGACAGCAGACTTGCTAGCAGCTGGGCAGTCCCTTTGGCAGATGAATTTTGTTCTGAAATTGGATGTTGGATTGAGTTCACTCACCTACGTTCAGGTAGAAAGCGGACCAAGGGGGCTGCTGGCAAGAAGATGAAAGCTAGCATCTGACAACTTTCATTAACTACTGAAGTTGGATTTGTTGAGAATGGAGAAATCAGAGAAGGTATTCAGTTCCTGGAAAATACAGGTTCTCTGCCCTTTACTAACGTTGATTTTAGACAAGTCACTTATCTTTTTTAAGAAGTTTTATGTATTTATTATGTCTTTTTGGCCGTGCTGGATCTTCATTACTTCGCTCGGGTTTTCTCTAGTTGCGGAAAGTAGGGGCTACTCTCTAGATGAGGTGCGCGGTCTTTCCATTTCGGCGGCTTCTCTTGTTGTGGAGCACACGCTCTAAGGGCAGGAGGAATAGTTGTAGCGCATGGGCTTAGTTGCCTTGCAGCATGTGGGATCTTATCAGACTAGGAATCAAACTCAGGTCCCCACCATTAGCAGGCAGGTTCTCAACCACTGGATCACCAGGGAAGTCCCACCTAACTGTTCTGAGCCTCAGTTTTCTAACTGGGTCGTGAGACTCAAATGAGACCGTTGGAAAGCCATAAAGTACTATAGGAAGTAGCAGAATTCAGCACCCTTGACTAAATCCGAAGAGTAAGGCCTGCTGAGCAAACGTCAGTTCCAGTACCGCTTCGCTGACATATGACACTATTTCTTTTCACATCTGTACCTCTGCAGTGTGTGGGCATCTTTCATGTGGCCCGTTTCAGACTGGATATTTCTGGAAAGCCATAGAACTGTGTCCATTTTAACCAACTTGATCAGAAGGTTAATGCTCTTCCTTACTAAGGATTACATCTACTGTTTGCTTGCTCTAACAACTATTAATATTTTTAATTAATGTCAACTGTTAAAACTTTTAAGTGAAATATTCCTCTAGAAGATTGAAATGTTACAAAGTTCCCTGTGATCACTATCCACAGTCCTGTCTCCTTTCCAGCCTCCTCAGGGTAACCATTATTATCAGTATGCTACAAACCTTTTTTGGACACATACACACACGTATGTCCCCTGTAATGTATATACCATCATTGTATGTGTTATCTTTTTTTTTTGGCCCGCACCATGAGACACGAGGGATCTAAGTGCCCCAACCAGGGACCAAACTCTCTCCCCCTGCAGTGGAAATGCAGAGTCTTAGCCACTGGACTACAGGGGAGTCCCTACCTCATCATTTTTGGTAGTGAGTTTGGTTTTAATATACAAGGCATGCATTCATCTACCTGCAAGCTTGTTCCACTTAATTTCTTGGAGACAGAGCCTTTTAGTACACATAATACTCCCTCATTCTTCTTAACCGATGTGCATCTGTGCTCAGTCGTCCAGTCATGTCCAACTCTGTGCAACCCCATGGACTGTAGCCTGCCAGGTTTCCCTGTCCATAGAATTTCCCAGGCAAGAACACTGGAGTGGGTTGCCATTATCTCCAACAGGATTAACAGATGTGAATACTCTATTTATTAGTTTTCTAAAGATTATATCAGTGTTCTCAAGTATTAATCTTCCCAGAAGTTAAATACCTTCATGATTTTACTTTTTTTGGTAACTTGAGGAATGACAGTGTTACCAAACGCTGCAGCTTCAGCTAGTAGATAGCTGAGACCGTAGTTTGACACCCCCACTTCCTGTTTCAGGTTCATTAGCAGGAGAACAGCAAGCTTTCCTTTTTTTAGAGTGATGTTACGTTGTTCCTCCTGCCTGAGTTGACGCCAACACCACCCACCACTGGCAGCAACATCTGACATTTACCAAGAGCCCTTGAGCACCTGATGTTGCAGGAGTGGGCAGTCCCCTGGAACAATTGGTGACTCAGAGACCCATCAGCTGCTTGTTACAAGACAGAACTGCCATCTTATAGTTTCAGATTTCTCCATGGCAGAAAAAACTAGAAGAAACTAGAGTTTGCTCTAAAAACAAGAACTGGACCCAACTGAGCAACTATATAGTTTGAAGTCCTATTTCTTTAAGAACTTACTGAGAATTGGAGGAAAAGGCATACTATACGCAGGGTGGGGAAAATTCTTGCATTCCAACACCGTACGATTAGCATTCCACAAAAGAGCTATGCTTGCAACATAGCTCAAGTTGGTATCATTCAGTTATTCATTCAACGAATATTTATAGAGTCCAGTACTAGGATACAATGGTGAACTAGAATGTAGGCTCCATTCATGAAGCTGAGGATATTGCTTGTTCTTTGCAATATTCTAGCATCTAAAATAGTACAGACCTATCACAGAGAATAAATAGAAACATATGCTATATCACAACTTTTAGAACAATGTAAGTATATGGTAGACACTCAATAAGTGTGTTGAATAAATGTGTGTATGAAGACAGAAAAAGAGCTAATGAACCAAGAGTTTGCATTTTGCTGGTTTGTGAAGAGTCTATTAATGAGCTTCCCGAACCCAGTGAAGACTTCAAAAGCATTGTCTTCCTTAGAGAAAAAAGACATCTTCTGAAGCAAATGAGCACTCCAAGCCAAGGCCAGCATTATCATGCTCCCCAAGGGGCCCAAGATGGACAGCCCATGTGCCTCCTATGAGACTCTGCAAAGATCCCATCAGAGAGTGGACTGGATGTCATCAAGGTAAAGCCAGCCACGGGTTCCTCTTGGGTCTGTTGTTTCTGCCTCTGCCGTGTGCCTCATCCCTCCTTTGTTACCAGCTCTTTGTTTTCCTTTGAGGAACACCTCCCTCCCCCTTTGAATTACATGAGCCAGGCAGACAATGAAGGCACTTTCCCCACCTCTCAGCCCCCGATCCCCAGTGAGGGATGAGCATGTGACCAAGATAGGCCAGTCAGACACTCTTCCTGAAATTTGCAACTTAAGGGCAAGGGCCCAAAGGTGGAAAATAATTGAGTAGAGATATGAATTATTTGGGGGACATCATCTCGAAGAGGAGGTCCAACAGCAATGGACATATTTATACCTGTAGCTTTTCTGGTTCTATATTTTCCAAAATCTAGTTTTCCCATCATTCTGTGCGTTACTCCATAACTTGTGGATCAACAGTTCTTTTTTTGCTTAAGTAACTAAGAGTCAGATTCTGTTGCTTTCAGAAATAAAGGGTTTTACAAGGCAAAAAAGGGTAGTTGTGACAGGAGAGAGAGAATTAAAGAGTTCTCTTTCAAGCTAAGCACAACAGTCCACTTTGATTTAGTCAGGTGAGACTTTTATTTCTGTTTTTCTGCTTGGCTTCTCTCTGAAGAGAAACATTCATTATCCACTATCTGAGAATTTGTCAGTTACATCACTCTGTGGTTTCCCATAACACTTTCTAAATTTTGAAACTATTTTTATTTGCGATAGTTTGCTGGTCAGTTTCACTTCCTTCCCTCCTCCCAAATGTATATATTCTGAGAAAACCCTAATAATCAGTCTTTGTTCCTTCTTTAGTTCCAAGCAACAAACTTCTTTTCTCCTCAAAATTTAGTTGAATGTTTTTTTAAATAACTTCATACTTAGGAACAGGCCAAACCTTTTAAAAAGAGGCCCTTGGAGAGAATAAAAACACAGTAAGCTAGAAAAAGATATAAAGCATATGGAAAGATTCTCCAAGAAAACTGGATTCTTATAGTCTCAATGTGAAGGGAATCTAATCAAGATGTGTCTCAGCTCTATGTAATACTTTTTTTGTCCAGATTTGTGTGACCTCTGTGGTAATCCTTTGGGTCTTAATTCACTAATTTTGAATGACAAAAACATCCCTCGGACTAGTTTAAGTATAAAAGGAAATTTACTGTGAGTGCACAGAAGGGCCTAGAGGAGCTATCCCACGTTGAAGGTCAGGAAGGGCGGCGGTGAGGAGATACTGCTCATCCAAGGTAAGGAGCAGCGGCTGCGCTTTGCTGGAGCAGCCATGAAGAGATACCCCATGCTCAAGGTAAGAGAAACCCAAGTAAAATGGTAGGTGTTGCAAGAAGGCATCAGAGGGCAGACACACTGAAACCATACTCACAGAAAACTAGTCAATCTAATCACACTAGGACCACAGCCTTGTCTAACTCAATAAAACTAAGCCATGCCCATGTGGCAACGCAAGACGGGCCAGTCATGGTGGAGAGGTCTGACAGAACGTGGTCCACTGAGGAGGAAATGGCAAACCACTTCAGTATTCTTGCCTTGAGAACCCCATGAACAGTATGAAAGGGCAAAATGATAGGATACCAAAAAAGGAACTCCCCAGGTGAGTAGAGGCCCAACACGCTACTGGAGATCAGTGGAGAAATTTAACTCCAGAAAGAATGAAGGGATGGAGCCAAAGCAAAAACAATACCCAGTGTACATGTGACTGGTGATAGAAGCAAAGTCCGATGCTGTAAAGAGCAATATTGCATAGGAACCTGGAATGTCAGGTCCATGAATCAAGGTAAATTGGAAGTGGTCAAACAAGAGATGGCAAGGGTGAAAGTCTACATTCTAAATCAGCGAACTAAAATGGACCGGAATGGGTGAATTTAACTCAGATGACCATTATATCTACTACTGTGGGCAGGAATCGCTCAGAAGAAATGGAGTAGCCATCATGGTCAACAAAAGAGTCCGAAATGCAGTACTTGGATGCAATCTCAAAAACGACAGAATGATCTCTGTTCGTTTCCAAGGCAAACCATTCAATATCACAGTTATCCAAGTCTATGCCCCAACGAGTAATGCTGAGGAAGCTGAAGTTGAACAGTTCTATGAAGACTTACAAGACCTTTTAAAACTAACACCCAAACAAGATGTCCTTTTCGTTATAGGGGACTGGAATGCAGAAGTAGGAAGTCAAGAAACACCTGGAATAACAGGCAAATTTGGCCTTGGAATGCAGAATGAAGCAGGGCAAAGACTAATAGAGTTTTGCCAAGAAAATGCACTGGTCATAGCAAACACCCTCTTCCAACAACACAAGAAAAGACTCTACACACAGACATCACCAGATGGTCAACACCGAAATCAGATTGATTATATTTTATGGAGCCAAAGATGGAGAAGCTCTTTACAGTCAACAAAAACAAGACCACGAGCTGATTGTGGCTCAGATCATGAACTCCTTATTACCAAATTCAGACTCAAAGAAAGTAGGGAAAACCACTAGACCATTCAGGTATGACCTAAATCAAATCCCCTATGATTATACAGTGGAAGTGAGAAATAGATTTAAGGGCCTAGATCTGATAGAGTGCCGGATGAACTATGGAATGAGGTTCGTGACATTGTACAGGAGACAGGGATCTAGACCATCCCCATGGAAAACAAATGCAAAAAGCAAAATGGCTGTCTGGAGAGGCCTTACAAATAGCTGTGAAAAGAACAGAGGAGAAAAGGAAAGACATAAGCATCTGAATGCAGAGTTCCAAAGAATAGCAAGAAGAGATAAGAAAGCCTTCTTCAGTGATCAATGCAAAGAAATAGAGGAAAAGAACAAAATGGGAAAGACTAGTGATCTCTTCAAGAAAATTAGAGATACCAAGGGAACATTTCATGCAAAGATGGGCTCGATTAGGACAGAAATGGTATGGACCTAACAGAAGCAGAAGATATTAAGAGGAGGTGGCAAGAATACACAGAAGAACTATACAAAAAAGATCTTCAAGACCCAGATGATCATGATGATGTGATCACTCATCTAGAGCCAGACATCCTGGAATGTGAAGTCAAGTGGGCCTCAGAATCACTACGAACAAAGCTAGTGGAGGTGATGGAATTCCAGTGGAGCTGTTTCAAATCCTGAAAGA
>SJYC01144974.1:0-53287 GCA_006408675.1 Madoqua kirkii | reverse complement strand
GTTTTCATTCCAATCCCAAAGAAAGGCAATGCCAAAGAATGCTCAAACTACCACACAATTGCACTCATCTCACATGCTAGTAAAGTAATGCTCAAAATTCTCCAAGCCAGGCTTCAGCAATATGTGAACCGTGAACTCCCTGATGTTCAAGCTGGTTTTAGAAAAGGCAGAAGAACTAGAGATCAAATTGCCAACATCCGCTTGATCATGGGAAAAGCAAGAGAGTTCCAGAAAAACATCTATTTCTGCTTTACTGACTATGCCAAAGCCTTTGACTGTGTGGATCACAATAAGCTGTGGAAAATTCTGAAAGAGATGGGAATACTAGACCATCTGACCTGTCTCTTGAGGAATCTGTATGCAGGTCAGGAAGCAACAGTTTAGAACTGGACATGGAACAACAGACTGGTTCCAAATAGGAAAAGGAGTATGTCAAGGCTGTATATTGTCACCCTGCTTATTTAATGTATATGCAAAGTACATCATGAGAAATGCTGGACTGGAAGAAACACAAGCTGGAATCAAGATTGCCGGGAGAAATATCAATAACCTCAGATATGCAGATGACACCACCCTTATGGCAGAAAGTGGACAGGAACTAAAAATCCTCTTGATGAAAGTAAAAGAGGATAGTGAAAAAGTTGGCTTAAAGCTCAACATTCAGAAAACGAAGATCATGGCATCCGGTCCTATCACTTCATGGGAAATAGATGGGGAAACAGTGAAAACATTATCAGACTTTATTTTGGGGGGCTCCAAAATCACTGCAGATGGTGATTGCAGCCATGAAATTAAAAGACACTTACTCCTTGGAAGAAAAGTTATGACCAACCTAGATAGCATATTCAAAGTAGACACATTACTTTGCTGACTAAGGTCTGTCTAGTCAAGGCTATGGTTTTTCCTGTGGTCATGTATTGATGTGAAAGTTGGACTGTGAAGAAGGCTAAGCGCCAAAGAATTGATGCTTTTGAAATGTAGTGTTGGAGAAGACTCTTGAGAGTCCCTTGGACTGCAAGGAGATCCAACCAGTCTATTCTAAAGGAGATCAGCCCTGGGTGTTCTTTGGAAAGAATGATGCTAAAGCTGGAACTCCAGTACTTTGGCCACCTCATGCAAAGAGTTGACTCACTGGAAAAGACTCTGATGCTGGGAGGGATTGGGGGCAGGAGGAGAAGGGGACGACAGAGAATGAGATGGCTGGATGGCATCACTGACTCGATGGACTGAGTATGAGTGAACTCCAGGATTTGATGATGGACAGGGAGGCCTGGCGTACTATAATTCATGGGGTTGCAAAGAGTTGGACACGACTGAGTGACTGAACTGAACTGTCCCAAGTATCTGAAAATCAGGAAGTCATGCTAGCTTTAAACATAAATGGATCCAGGCACTCAGAGGTTTAAAAAAAAGGGGGGTTGGTCTTTCCTAGAGACAGAATGTTTGTGTTTCCCCTTGATTCATATGTTGACCCCTAAGCCCCAGTGTGATGTAATTTGATTATGAGGCCTTCGAGATGTGATTATTAGGTCATGAGGATGGAGCACTCATGAATATGACTAGTGCCCTAATAAAAGGAGCTCCCCAGGTGGCACAATGGTTAAGAATCCATCTGCCAATGTAGGAGACACGAGATGTGGGTTTGATCCCTGGGTTGGGAAGATGTCCTAGAGAAGGAAGTGTCAACTTACTCTGTAAGGCCAGACCCCAGGGCCCATGATGGGTCGCCCCATCCTCTCCCTCCCCCTGGCGGGGGAAGTCCCTAAGGGATGGAGCCTATGGAGCCTCCCAGATCCCGGGGACCAATGACAGCACACTTCTCCAGCTAAAGCCACCCTACCCCAGCCACGTAGAAGGACCTGTCAGCCCACGACGCCTTGGCCTGGCGACCTATACAAACCCCCATCCATCTAGCCTGATCATCCCTCTCAACGAATGTATAAAAACCATCCCCAACACGGTCCAGGTGCGGACTTCCTTGACCTGCCTCGTTCGGGTCTGGAAACCCTGCCTGGGAGCGCTTCACCATTAAAAACCTGTTAGACACTCTTTTGGTGTCCTGGTCTTTTACCTAACATACTCCAGTATTCTTGCTTGGGAAATCTCATGGACAGAGGAGCCTTGCAGGCTACAGTCCATGGAGTCACAAAGAGATGGACATGACTGAGCACTATGCACCCAATAAAAGAGACCCCAGAGAGCTCCCTCACTCCTTCTGCCGTATAAGGACACAGAGACAGGATAGCTATCTATGAACCAGGGAGCAGGCCCTCACCAGGCAGTGAATCTAATGGTGCCTTCATCTTGGCTTTTCCAGCCTCTAGAACTGTTTACAAGCCACCCAGTCTGTGGAATTTCAGTTACAGTAGCCCAAACAGACGAAGTGGAGGAGGGCATGGCAACCACTCCAGTATTCTTGCCTGGAGAATCCCATGGACAGAGGAGCCCGGCGGGCTACAGTCCATGGGGTCACAAAGAGCTGGACACCACTGAGTGACTGACACACGAGCACACAAACAGACTAAGACGCTCCACAGTCTTCTCTGGGCTCTGAGTTAGTGACACGCTCACGCTCCGGGTAACACTAGATTTCACCATCTTTTCTGCTGATAATCTCAGCAGATGAGGAGCTCCTTCACAGGCCTGGGTCCAACTTTAATTGGCCTGAAATGGAACCAATGCTCTTTCAGAGGGAGGAAGATACCAGTGAGTCTCAAGTACACCCTGTAGTGTTCAAGTGATGAGGAATGGGGGAGAGAGAAAAAGTAAGCCAGTTGGACTGAGTGGGAGGGTTTCCTAATGAAAACCAAATGGAGCCAACAAAAAAGGAATCGATGTTGGCAAGGGAAAACAACATATGTCACCAGCCCCTGTGGCTGCGGTCAGGATTCGATGAGATAATATACAGAAAGCACTTAGCACAATTTCGTGAAAAATAGGAAGCACTCTATAAATGCTAGCCATAATCATTGCTGTTAATAAAGCATACGTACTTTAGTCAGCTTCTAACCTATCACAGCCAACTGTGACCCCATAAATTTATTCGATTTAAGAAACACCTGTGCAATGCTGTGCTAAGCCACTCAGTCATGTGTAACTCTTTGCCACACCTTGGACTGTAGCCAGCCAGGATCCTCTGTCATAGTGATTCTCCAAGCAAGAATACTGGACCAGGGATCAAACCTAGGTCTCCTGCATTGCAGGTGGATTCTTTACCATCTGAGCCACCAGGGAAGCTCAAGAATACTCCGGTGGGTAGCCTACCCCTTCTCCAGGGGATCTTCCCAACCCAGGAACTGAACTGGCACATGTGTGCTCACTTGTGTCTGATGCTTTTTACCCCATGGATTGTAGCCTGCCAGACTCCTCTATCCATGGAATTTTCCAGGCAAGAATACTGGAGTGGGTTGTGATTTCCTACTCTAGGGGATCTTCCCCATCCAGGGGTCGAACCCATGTCTCCTGCGGCTCCTGTGTCAGCAGGCAGATGCTCTACTGCTGTGCCACCTGGGAAGCCCCAGTTGCCAGCGGATTCTTTACCAGTTGGGCTACCAGGGAAGCCCAAGAAACACTTATTTGGTGTCAACTTTATAAACATGGCATTGTGCTCAACTTCTTATGAAATCAAAGATGAAAAATAAATAGTACTCATCTCAGAGCACGACGCAGAGAAAAAACTGGAAAATAATGAAGCAAGTGGTTCATCTGTGCCCCAACACACCCATCACTCTGATTCTTGCAAATCAAAGAATTTGATTTGCAAATTCCCGACTCAGAGATCGAACCCAGTCTCCCACATTGCAGGCAGACGCTTTAACCTCTGCACCACCAGGGAAGCAGTTTAGTAAGTGTTTATTTCTTTTGTTTTTCCCTTTCTTACCTCACTCCTGACTTCCCGTGTTTAACTGCTATGCCTAACTATGCTCTCATAGCTAACTGTCCTGTCAGACCTTTACTAACTATTTTCCCACAGCTAGCTACCTCGCCATACCCAACTATGTTCCCATAGCTAATTATACTGCTCCTTCTAACAACTCCCCTACTCTAACTATTCCCACATCTATACATTATCTATACATTTATCCCCACACCTATACATCCATACATTTATCTAACTCTACGGTCATACTAACTATTCTGCTACAATAAACACTTTTCAGATACCCAGAGAAGCTTCAATTCTCACATCTTCAGATGTAACTAGAATCAGACCTTTTCCCACCTCTGGAAGACCACCTACTCCTACAATGCCAAGAATTCTACATTCTCTAAAGTCTCTCTATATTCCGCCTAACTAAAGTTAAACATAAACCCAGACCCTTCCATCATGTCACAATTATTCCTAATCCAATTAAATGCACCTTAATAAACATTTACCAGTGCTGGTGGCTCAGATGCCAAAGAATCCGCCTGTAATGCAGGAGACAGGGATTTGATCCCTGGGTCAGGAAAATCCCCTGGAGAAGAGATTGGCTACCCACTCCAGTATTCTTGCCTGGAGAATTCCATAGACAGAGGAGCCTAGCGGGCAGCAGTCCATAACAACTGAGCGACTAACACTTTCACTTTTCAATAGCAGAAAATTTGATAATTCTGAAGTGGCATTAATCACTGTCTTATAGGTGTAATAAACTGGAGGCTGGTTGTTACACTCATCAAAGCATACAGCTATTTTATCTGAATAAAGGGAGGCAGCCTGATGCACCAAAAAATAAACACTTATTAAACATCTGCTATACACAAGGTGCTAGAGAAGGAAATGGCAACCCACTCCAGTATTCTTGCCTGGAAAAATCCCATGGTCTGAGGAGCCTGGTAGGCTAGAGTCCATGGGGTCCCAAAGAGTCGGACACGACTGAGCGACTTCACTTTCACTTTCATACACAAGGTGACACAAAGTTGCATAAGACATGCACCAAAAACCACAGTAATGGAGAAACCATGACCACCTTTCTTATTTGCTATGAAAGGCCCCTGAAAGTTTGCCCCAACTTAAACGCAGATCCTACCAATATGAGTGTTAATAGACAATCAAATTTATGCCAATGATTCTTCAGTTTCCCATTCATTTATATTACCTTTTTCTCTATAACATTCACAGAGATACATAAACAGACCAGAACTCTGCAACTTTTTCACACAAGTTCTACCACTGTAAACGGACTAGGTAAATCTCCCCAACAGTCCTGAATATTCATTGGAAGGACTGATGCTGAAGCTGAAGCTCCAATACTCTGGCCACTTGATGCAAAGAACTGACTCATCGGGAAGGACCTTGATGCTGGGAAAGATTGAAGGCAGGAGGAGAAGGGGACGAAAGAGGATGAGATATTTGGATGGCATCACCGACTCGATGGACATAAGTTTGAGCAATCTCTGGGGATGGGTGATGGACAGGAAAGCCTGGCGTGTTGCAGTCCATGGGGTCGCAAAGAGTCGCAGCCGGCTAAGCGACTGAACGGAACTAAAATTCCCCCGAAGTACATATAAACCCCTGTAGTTCTCCATGCTGCCACCTTGTGGGCTTCTGTTGTATATGAACTACGGTTTCTCTGCAGATGGGGCTAAGGATCCTTAGCTTAAAGGGCCAATTGAATTATAGCCTTCAATTTGGAATTGAATGAAAGAAGGAAATGGCAACCCACTCCAGTGTTCTTGTCTGGAGAATCCCCGTGGACAGAGGAGCCTGGCGGGCTACAGTCCACTGGGTCACAAAGAGTCGGACACGACTCAATGACTAAGTGCACAGCGCTTTCAGTTTGGAGGTTTAAACTGGCGCAAGGCTCACCTCTAAACTTGTACAGGGCACTGCTCAGCTGAGCGGTAAGTCCTCTCCTCTTTTGACTTGCGTGGGCCAAACAGCATTGATTACTCTTAATCTTTCATTTGATCTTATTAACCATTGCTACTTGATCTGTTAGCTTGAAAACCATAGAAAAGAGCAGAGGCTATTACATATATCTCTTGACATATAAAAGGAATAATGTAAAATGATTAAAGTGGAAGTGCTTTGGGTTTGCATTTTAATATTTTATTTTGCACTTTATCAACTTTAATAAACCTATCTTTGAAACATCTGGAAGACATAGATTCAAAGGTATGCATACAATTTCCCAGAAGAACATTTTGGTACATTTGGCTTTATTATTTTTCTCTTTTATACACACCCCTATCTATATGTATTTTCAGGGTTGGGTTTTTTTTTTTTTGGCCTATTTGAGATAAAATTGCAGCAATCAAGATTCATCAGCCCTAAGTAACCTAATGTATTTGCCAGGACTAAAATATGTCCTTATATAACCCCAGTGTAATTATTATCAAGTTCAAAGAATTTAACATTAATACAACATTATTTTTAAACATACACAATATTCAAACTTTGCCAGTTGCCCCAATATTGTCCTTTACATCAACTCTTTTTTTTTCCCAATACAGAATCTGTTATAATCTCATTCATTTAGGTTTTTTATGTTAAACTCTTTATTTTGAGATAATTATAAGAAATAATGCAGAGAGATTTGAGTTTTCCCATCTTGTGGGAAATATGTGGCACATATCCCAAGCAGGATATTGACACTGACACAGTTCATCTCAGTATAGAATGTTTCCATAAACTCAAGAATCCTGCAGGTTGCCCTTCATAGACACACCTGTTTCCTCCTGCTCCACCCCCTCATCAACCTCTGGGAACCACTATTCTGAACTCCACTTGTGTTAACTGTCATCTCAAAAATGTTATATAAAGGACTTCCCTGGAGGACCCGTGGTTAGGACTCTGAGCTTTCATGGCAGGGGGCACAGGTTCGATCCCTGCTGGGGGAACTAGGATCCTGCAAGCTGCAGAGGTGCAGCCAAAAAACCCAAAATGTTATACAAATGAAGTCACACAATATGTAGCCTTCGGGGAAATGGTTTTTCTCATTGAGCTTAGCTCTCTAAAAATCCATCTGGGTTGTTAAGTGTATCAGTAAGTTTGCCCCTTTTTATTTTAATGGATCACAGTTTGTTTATCCATTGGATAATATCTGGGTTATTTCCTGTTTTTGTCTATTACAAATAAAACTGCTATTAACAATAATAATAATAAAAAGGAACGGTCTTCATTTGGTGAAAGGTGTTAACAGGTCGTTGGGCTGTGTAAAGATTCCCTCTGATAAATAGTATAGAAAAGGGGGGGGAAGAGAACTACATTGTTCTACATAGAAATGGAGGCTGACTATGAGTGTGAGGAGCAGGGGCAGGGACAAGCTGGAACACATAGGATGGAGCAGGAGGGAGAAAGGCTAGTACCAGAAGACCATCAGCAGGGAGTTGTACCTGAAGGGAGGTGGTCTTCTGCCCCTCCATCACAGAATAGCACCATATGCCAGTATTTGAACAAGGAAAGAGTGAAACTCAGCAAGGTGATAGATGCTTAATGTTCTGCTTGGCTGGAGTTGAGGCTCTTTTCAGTATAAGCCACGAGGGTCCTTTCCTACAACTGTAAAGACTGCTACTTAAGTCTGTAAACTCCATTCTCCCTTCCCTTGCTGAACCCCACATCAGCTCTGCCTGAGCTGTTTCCAGTCTAGAAAGGTGTTTGCCACTTCAGGCAGAGTTTTTACATAGAGCCACCCTCCATGTACGTCTTTCCTATATACCCTATATGGATAACTTGCCCTGATTTTTTTTTTTTTTTTTTAAATGTTCCTGACCCAGGGATTGAACCCGGGTCTCCTGCACTATAGGCAGACGCTTTACCGTTGAACCACCAGGGAAGTATGGCATAAAAATCAGACACAGATCAATGGAAAAGAGTAGAGAGCCCAGAAAGAAACTCATGCATTTACTGTTAATTAACCTATGATAAAGAAAGCAAGAATATATAATGGGGAAAAAACAATCTAGTCAAATAAGTAGTGTTATGAAAACTGGACAGATAAAAGAATGAAATTAGAATATTTTATTGCACCATATACAGGATAACTCAAAATGGATTAAAGGCCGGAAAATATAACCTAGAAGAAAATACAAAATACACTCTGACATAAATCTTAACCGTGTTTTTTTGAATCTGTCTTTTCAGGCAAGAGAAATAAAAGAAAAAATAAACAAATGGGACTTAATTAAATGTACAGGCTTTTGCACAGCAAGTTCAGTTCAGTTCAGTCACTCAGTCATGTCCGACTCTGAACTGAACTGATGTGTGATATGAGACTAATGCCCAAGATATATAATTAGCTACTACAACTCAATATTGAAAAAACAATTAAAACATGGGCAGAAGACCTGAATAGACACCTTTCAAAGAAGACATACAGAGGGTCAACAGGCACATGAAAATATGCTTAATATGACTAAACATCAGGGTAAAGTCAAAATTACAGTGAGATAATCATCTCACACATGTTGGCATGGTTATCCTCAGAAAGAGAACAAATAATAAGTGCTGGTGAGGATGGAAGAAAGGCAAATGTTGGTGGAAATGTAAATTGGTACATCCTCTATGGAAAACATAATGAAGCTTCCTCAAAAGACTAAGAACAGATTACCATATGACCTGACAATTTAAGACTTGTGTATATATCCAAAGAAAATGGAAACGTTAATTTCAAAAGATATATGCCCTCCAACTTCACAGCAGCATTATTTATAACATCCAAGATACAGAAGCAACCAAAAGTGTCCATCAACAAATCAATAAAGAAGATGTAATAAATATGTAATGGAATATTTATTAAAAAAAAAAAGAAATCTTGTCATTTGCAACAATGTAAATAGAATTGGGGGATATTATGCTTAGTGAAGTTAGTCAGAGAAAGATAAATACTATATGTTTTCAATTATATGTGCAATCTAAAAATTAAACAAATGGAGAGGGTGTGGAGAACAGGGAACCCTCTTACACTGCTAGTGGAAATGTAAATTGATAGAGCCACTATGGAGAATAGTATGGAAATTCCTCTAAAAACTAAAAACAGAACTACCCTATGACCCGGCAATCCCATATCTGGGTATGTAACTGGATAAAACCATTAATTCAGAAAGATGCATGCACACCATTGTTCACTGCAGCACTATTTACAACAGCTAGGACACGTCTGTGAACCAGGTTCCTCTGTCCATGGGATTCTCTGAGTAAGAATAATGGAAAGGGTTACCAGTTGCTCCTCCAATGGATCTTTTCGACCCAGATATCAAACCAGGCTCTCCCACATTGCAGGGAGATTCCTTACCATCTGAACCACCAAGGAAGCCTAGCTAGGACATGGAAGCAACATAAATGTCTATCAGCAGAAGAATGGGTAAAGAAGATGCAATACATATATATAACTAAATATTATTCAGCCATAAAAAGGAAGGAAATTGTGCCACTTGCAGAGATGTGGATGGACCTAGCCACTCATACAGAATAAGGTAGAAAGAAAAAAGCAAGTGTCATTTAGTATCACTTCTATATGGAACCTAGAAATTTATAAAGATGACCTTAATTACAAAGTAATAATAGAGACATAGATGTAAACAAACTTATGGATACCAAGGGGGCAAAGAGGAGTGGGATGAATTGGGAGGCTGGGAATGATATATATACACTACTCTGTATAAAAAAGATAACTAAAAGAGAACCGATTGTATAGCTCGGGGAAACTCAGTACTCTGTGGTAAGCTAATGAGAACGGAATTCAAAAAAGAGGGGATATATGTATAGCTGATTCATTTTGCTATACAGCAGAAACTACCACAATATTGTACAGCAACTCAGTTGCTTTCAGTTCAGTCACTCAGTCGGGCCTCACTCTTTGTGACTCCATGAATCGCAGCACACCAGGCCTCCTTGTCTATCACCAACTCTTGGAGTTCACTCAAACTCATGTCCATCGAGTTGGTGATGCCAGCCAGCCATGTCATCCTCTGTCGGCCCTTTCTCCTCCTGCCCTCAATGTTTCCCAGCATCAGGGTCTTTAAAAATGAGTCAGCTCTTCGCATGAGGTGGCCAAAGTACTGAAGTTTCAGCTTCAGCATCAGTCCTTCCAATGAAGACCCAGGACTGATCTCCTTTAGAATGGACTGGTTGGATCTCCTTGTTGTCTTAAGGGGCTCTAAAGAGTCTTCTCCAACACCACAGTTCAAAAGCATCAATTCTTTGGCGCTCAGCTTTCTTCACAGTCCAACTCTCACATCCATACATGACCACAGGAAAAACCATAGCCTTGACTAGATGGACCTTTGTTGGCAAAGTAATGTCTCTGCCTTTTAATATGCTATCAAGGTTGGTTATAACTTTCCTTCCAAGGAGTAAGCGTCTTTTAATTTCATGGCTGCAGTCACCATCTGCAGTGAGTTTGGAGCCCAGAAAAATAAAGTCTGACACTGTTTCCACTGTTTCTCCATCTATTTCCCATGAAGTGATGGGATCGGATGCCACGATTTTCGTTTTCTGAATGCTGAGCTTTAAGCCAACTTTTTCACTCTCCTCTTTCATCAAGAGGCTTTTTTTAGTTCATTTTCACTTTCTGCCATAAGAGTGGTGTCATCTGCATATCTGAGGTTATTGATACTTTTCTTGGCGATCTTGATTCCAGCTTGTGTTTTTTCCAGCCCAGTGTTTCTCATGATGTACTCTGCATGTAAGTTAAAATAAGCAGGGTGACAATTTATAACCTTGAACACTCCAATAAAAATTAATTAAAAATAAATAAAATAGAAAGCAAAAAAGCAAACACATAAAACAAAACAAACTGAATCATGAATATAGAGAATAAGTGAGTGATTACCAGACAGTGGAAAAGCAAGACAAAGGGGATTAAAAGGGATTAAGAAGTATTAATACAAACTACTACATACGTAAGATGTAAGGATGTAATACACAGTGGGCTTCCCACTGAAGCACAGAGGTAAAGAATCTGTCTTACAATACAACAGATGCAACAAGAGATGCGGATGTGATCCACATCTGGGTTGGGAACATCCCCTAGAGTAGGAAATGGCAACTCGCTCCAGTATTCATGCCTGGACAATTTCATGGACAGAAGAGTCTGAAAGGCTATAGTCCATGCGGTCAAAAAGAGTTGTACACCACTGAAGGACTGTGCACACACATACATACACAACGTACAGTATATAGAACATAAACAATATTTTATAATATCTTTAAATAGATCATAGTCTATAAAATAATCATTATACTGTGCACTTGAAACTAATAGAACATTATAAATCAATCATTACTTCAATAAAAAATAAAAATAAAACTGATCTAATATGACTGTGGTATTTGAAAGTAATAATAGGATTCAAATTTTAGATTATATAAGTTAATAATTATATATAAATTATATAATATAAATTCTACTTACATTTAGTGTCAAAAATATATTTACCATAGACTTAACATAAGTATAAGACTCCTGCTGCTGCTGCTGCTAAGTCGCTTCAGTCGTGTCCGACTCTGTGTGACCCATAGACAGCAGCCCACCAGGCTCTTCTGTCCCTGGGATTCTCCAGGCAAGAAAACTGGAGCGGATTGCCATTTCCTTCTCCAGTGCATGAAAGTGAAACGTGAAAGTGAAGTTGCTCAGTCATGCCCGACTCTTAGTGACCCCATGGACTGCAGCCCACCAAGCTCCTTTGTCCATGGGATTTTCCAGGCAAGAGTACTGGAGTGGGTTGCCTTTGCCTTCTCTGATACAAAAACAAATACTGTTGGGATTAAAGAAGATCTAAAAAAATGGGGAAAGGGAGGAAAGAAATAGATGAGGAAGACAAAGAGGTTAAAACTTCCAGTTGCAAAATAAATGCATCATGGTAATGAAATGTACTGCATGGAGAATATAGTCAATAACTATGTAATATCTTTGCATGATAACGTGTGGTAACTAGACTCATCACAGTGATCAGTTAGTAAAGTAGAGAATATGAAATCATATGTTGTGTAATAGGAACTAACACAGTGCTACAGGTTAATAATTCTTCTTAAACAAGCTCACAGATCAGATTTGTGATTATGAGAGGTCGGGGCGGGGGGAAGGAGTGGATGAAGAAAGTCAAAAGGTACAAATTTCTAGCTTTAAGATAGGTATTAGAGATGAACAAAATGATAAATATAATCAACACTGCTGGATGTTACAGATGAAAGCTGTTAAGAGAGCAAATTAGAAGCATTCTCACCACAAGAAATAAAATTTCCTGTTTCTTTAATTCTATGTCTATATGGGATGAAGGGTGCTCACTAAACTTGTTGTGATAACCACTTTAATGATGTATGCCAATTAAATTATTGTGCTACACACTGAAAACTTATCCAGTGTTGTATGTCAAGGAAGGAAGAGAGGGAGAGAAAGAGAGAGAGAAAGAAAAAGAGGAAAAGAAAGAGAAGGAGGGAGGGTTGGAAGAAGAAAAGGGGTAGATAAACTATGTTCATAGATTGGAAGACTAAATACAGAATTCCAGAAATCCTAGAATATACTCAGTTCAGTTCAGTTGCTCAGTCATGTCTGACTCTTTGTGATCCCATGAACTGCAGCATGCCAGGCCTCCCTGTCCATCACCAACTCCCGGAGTTCATTCAGACTAGTGTTCATCGAGTCCGTGATGCCATCCAGCCATCTCATCCTCAGTTGTTCCCTTCTCCTCCTGCCCCCAATCCTTCCCAGCATCAGAGTCTTTTCCAGTGAGTCAACTCTTTGTATCAGGTGGCCAAAGTACTGGAGTTTCAGCTTTAGCATCATTCCTTCCAAAGAAATCCCAGGGTTGATCTCCTTCAGAATGGACTGGTTGAATCTCCTTGCAGTCCAAGGGACTCTCAAGAGTCTTCTCCAACACCACAGTTCAAAAGCATCAATTCTTCAGCGCTCAGCCTTCTTCACAGTCCAACTCTCACATCCATACATGACCATAGGAAAAACCATAGCCTTGACTAGACAGACCTTAGTCGGCAAAGTCACGTCTCTGCTTCTGAATATACTCTCTAGGTTGGTCATAACTTTTCTTCCAAGGAGTAAGCGTCTTCTAATTTCATGGCTGCAGGCACCATCTGCAGTGATTTTGGAGCCCCCCAAAATAAAGTCTGACACCGTTTCCACTGTTTCCCCATCTATTTCCCATGAAGTGATGGGACTGGATGCCATGATCTTAATTTTCTGAATGTTGAGCTTTAAGCAAACTTATTTGCTTTCCTCTTTGACTTTCATCAAGAGGCTTTTTAGTTCCTCTTCTTTTTCTGCCCTAAGGGTGGTGTCATCTGCATATCTGAGGTTATTGATATTTCTCCCGAAAGTCTTGATTCCAGCTTGTGCTTCTTCCCATCCAGCGCTTCTCATGATGTACTCTGCATAGACGTTAAATAAGCAGGGTGACAATATACAACCTTGATGTACTCCTTTTCCTATTTGGAACCAGTCTATTGTTCCTTGTCCAGTTCTGTTACTTCCTGACTTGCATACAGATTTCTCAAGAGGCTGGTTAGGTGGTCTGGTATTCCCATCTCTTGAAGAATTTTCCACAGTTTACTGCGATCCACAAAGTCAAAGGCTTTGGCATAGTCAATAAAGCAGAAACAGATATTTTTCTGAACTCTTTTGCTTTTGCCATGTTCCAGCAGAGATGCTGGTAATTTACTCTCTGGTTCCTCTGCCTTTTCTAAAATCAGCTTGAACATCAGGAAGTTCACGGTTCAAGTATTGCTGAAGCTTGGCTTGGAGAATTTTGAGCATTACTTTACTAGCATGTGAGATGACTGCAACTGTGCAGTAGTTTGAGCATTCTTTGGCATTGCCTTTCTTTGGGACAGGAATGAACACTGACCTTTTCCAGTCCTGTGGCCACTGCTGAGTTTTCTAAATTTGCTGGCATATTGAGTGTAGCACTTTAACCGCATCACCTTTCAGGATTTGAAACAGCTCAACTGGAATATAGTCAGCCAACTTGAAGAAAGCGATAGTTAGACAACCTAATTATCTTATTTCAAGATGGTGTCAAGGAACAGAATAAAGTCCTCAATAATAGAATCAATAGCATTATGGTGCT
Organism: Madoqua kirkii; assembly: GCA_006408675.1. NCBI lineage: Eukaryota > Metazoa > Chordata > Mammalia > Artiodactyla > Bovidae > Madoqua > Madoqua kirkii. The sequence goes on along the minus strand of SJYC01144974.1, from coordinate 39,283 downwards.
GGGATAATTCAATAGAGTAAAGTTAAGTCCTTTCATCAAATTACACCAATTAATAGATATCCATTTGGGAAAAAAACTCAACCTTCCCCCTTATCTCAGATGATGTTTAACAACAGATCCTAGATGTTAGTGTAAAACTTAAACTGACAAATTCAGTATACAGAATGAATTAAGAACTTCTATTAAGTGATATGAACAAAAACCAAAAGGATACAGTGATAGACTACAATATTGTTTCCAATCATTCACTTCTCTTTTTTAAAAATAAATTTGTTTATTTTAATTGGGAGGTTAATTACTTTACAATATTCTATAGGAGGATTTTACTTGCTCGCCATTTATACCAGTGTTGGCCATTTGATCTGCTGTGGCCAATGAAATGAGTAGAAATGAGCAGGATGTTTCTGAACCAAAGCTTTGAGAGTCATCACGTAATGGCTGCTCTTTTTCTCAATGCCTTAAGACCCAGGTGTAGCTTCTCCTTCAACCTGGGTATCAGAAGGAAGACCTGAAGCAAATCTGAGCAGATCTGTAGCTGACATGTAACTGAATAAAAAATGTTTGTTGTTATAAATCACTTAAATTCTGCAGTGATTTGTTTTTATAGCATAATTTGGTGCAAGCTGACTATTATAGGACGGAACCAACAATTCACAGTAAACCCAAAAAATCTATAAACATGGCTAAAACATACAAAGTTTATTTTTATCACATAACTATAACTCAGGAAGGAGGTAGCCCAAAGCGCTTATATAGCCTATAAACTACATAATGTCATCAATGTCCTGAGCTCCCCCAGTTTTATGCTCTGCCATTCTTAGCTTGTAGGTTTCATTCTCATGGTTGTAAAATGGTTGTAACAGCTCCAGACTGTACCTTGTTATATCTCATTAGTCTGATCTAGATCACATAGCTATCAGTAGTACCTTTAAGGAGAACTGGAGTATAACTTTCACCTTTTAAAGTTTCCATAGTTGAAACAGGAAGAAAGAAAATATTTAAAAACAATGATTGGGTCAGCACACATAGAGTGTGCGGCACAGATGCCACTTCTACTTATTAGACTAGCAGAAGAGCCTGGAAATGAACTGGAGTGCTTAGTTATTACTGGTGGGAAGTATAACTTGAAACAATAATTTCATTGTTTTTAAGTATTTGTTCATGTTGAAGATGAACATATCAGAGGCCTAGAAAACTTACTTCTCTCTCTATATATATTCTTATATAATCTTATAATCTATATGTATTCTTATATAATATATATTAACTTTTATATTTAAATGAGGTATAACAAGGCCAGTTTATTTCTTTTAATAAACTAAAATGTGTGTTAGTCACTACAGTCATGTCCAACTCTTTGAGACCCTATGGATGGTAGTTTGCCAGGCTTCTCTCTCCATGGGATGCTCCATGCCAGAATACTGGAGTAGGCTGCCATGCCTTTCTCCAGAGGTTCTTTCCAACTCAGGGGTTGAACCCGCATCTCCTGCATTATAAGCAGATTTTTACCCACTGAGCCATCAGGGAAGCCTAGACTAAAAGTATCAAGAGTATATTTATGTATGAAAGGTAGTTCTGTGGAATTTTTATTTCCATAAATAAACAAACAAATACACACACACACACACACACACACAAATAGCAGGTATATGTGTGTTGATGCCAGGTTAGGATAATGTTACTTCTTACTGTGGGTTACGGTTTTTAAAAGTTAACAGATATTGTCTTAGGATAACTCCTGACAGGTACGCAAAGAGATCTGTACACTTACACTTATTTTGTAATTATTTATAACAGCAGGGCTTGGCAACCAACAGACTCTACTGTACCATAAAACTGGCTGAGTGGTTTCATTGTGGATCCCAACTGTACAATGTTTAGGTCTATTCTTTTAGGCTAACAGAAGAAGGAAGCTGGGGTAGATGTGACCAGTTAGTACGAATACTTCCACCTAACCCCATTTCCAGAATGATCCATCACCCTCGGCTGACTGCCCCATGCTTCTAGCATACTCTGTTCAGATAGTATACATCCTGTTAGAGGAGCTAAGATGCAGAGAAGGCACAGGATCTGGACAATTTTACTCCACATAAAATTTTTCAATATCTGCTATTTTAGTCACATCCATTACTTCTTCATTCATAGCTACCTCTACCTCCAATTCTTATATTTTTGGGGTTTCTTTAGCACTAATCAGTCTTTTTGTTTTCGTTCACAATTGTAGAATTAGGTTTGAACTTTGCTTAATCATTTAGCTTTGCTAAGTCAGTTGCCTTTTTTGTATTTTTTTTTGAAGTTTTTCATCTGTTGTCTCCTCTTCTGTTCTTTTTTACTTTACCATAAAATTCTGACAGAACATAAAAGTTATGACATATATTCATGTTGTTGTGTAACCATCACCAATTTCCATTTCCAGATTTTTTCACTTCTCCCAAACTCAGTCTATCCCCAGCTCGCCCTCTCTTTAGCTCCTGGCAACCACCATTCTATATTCTGTTTCTCTAAAGTTGCTTTTAAAAATTCAATTTTCCAAAATGGAGATCTATTTCCATTCAGTTCTAGGACAAATTCTCTGATCATTTTTGCCTCTTCATTCCTCTGTTCTCCCTTTCCAGAATTCCTGTTGTTTGGATAATGGATGTCTTAGCTAGATCTAATTTTTTAAATCTTCCTCTCAACTTCTATCTCTTTACCTTTTTCTTCTATTTTTAGAAAAATTTCCTTAACTTTATCTTCCAACTATTCTACTATATTTAAATTTTAGCTACTATGTTTTAATTTTCAAGCTCTTTCTTGTTATCTGGTTGTTCTTTTCCCTATAGTATCCTATTTTGGGATCATGGATATAACATCTCATTTCTATGAAGATATTAAAGTCTTTTTAAAAAACCTTTGTACATTTAACATAGAGATGTCATTTCCCTGAAACTGATTTATAGAGTTAATACAATCACAATCAAAATCCTAGCAGGAGTTTTTATAGATATAGACAAGCTGAATCTAAATTTTATATGGAAAGGTAGCGAAACCAGAGTAATTAAAACCAATTTTTCAAAGAAGAATTAAGTTGGGGAAAATAGTAATTGATATCAAGACTTAAAGCTTCATTGATAAAGACAGTGTGGTACTGGCAAAGAAACATACAGACTAATGGAAGAAAAAATAGACTCCAGAAATATATCCGTACAAAAAATTCACTTTTGACAAAGGTGCAAAAGCAATTCAGTAGAAAAGAAAGTTTCGTTTTCAAAAACAAATGGTGTTGGAACAACCAGACATCTATTTAAAAAGAGGGGAACAACAAAAAAAAAGAAACAGAACAGAATCATGACCTGAGGTGCAAGGACAACTTACTCTTTTAACTAAAAATGGTTCATGGATCCAAAGGTAAAACTATAAAACTTTAAGAAGAAAACATAGGAGAATTAATACAATATATTTTTCTATTGAGTTCTACTTCCTTTTTCTAAGTGAAAGACCATTTTAAAATCAGGCTTTTCTGAGGACAGCAAAATTCTTCTATTGTTAAGTAACTACAGCCCTCAATGTAAGAAGGACATTTGTTTAGAATATGGGGACATTTTATTATTTTCCTGTTCCTCAAGGCTGTCCCACTGACTGAATCTAATACAGGGTAAGATATGCTATTACAAAAGGGATTTCAAAAGAAAGTGAACCTATCCCATAGGTACTGTACAGTACACAATTGCATTAAAGATAAAAGATAAAATTTCTAATGTTCTTTGTGCTTAATGTCAAACATTAAGAAAAGTCTGGCAAACACTGTGTGATCCATGGCCAGGTCTACAAAGGTATCTTCTCAAGATGAATAATTTATAGTTTAGAGTACTACACTCCCCAAACACTCTACCACAAACTGTTCTAATAACAAAGGGTATTTTTCCCTTTAATCTTTTGAACAAAATATACTAAGCAAAAAGGTAAGGAAGAGATGTAAGCTGAAAGGAAATATCCACAGGGCACTGTAGTGGTGCTGCTATTAAGTCAAATGACACTAAATAACAGTAAACAAATTCTAAAAGAAGATTGAACAAAGTCTTTACAACATGATTTTTTAACTTCCTGATTTTACAAGACAGTTGTATTTCTTTAAAGATCAAGATTTTACAAATGCTTTCCTCCATTACATTCCAGTTTATTTGTATTATCTGGCAGCTGTTCCACCCTTCTCTGGTAAAAAACAATCCAATTTTTCTGAGGAAAAATTCCACAAGCAGGACATGTTTAGATAGGGCCGGCTCTACTCTCAGTCTCAGTTCAGTTCAGTTCAGTCGCTCAGTCGTGTCTGACTTTTGGCAACTCCATGGACTGTAGCACACCAGGCCTGCCTGTCCATCACTAAGCACCGGAGTTTACACAAACTCATGTCCATTGAGTCAGTGATGCCATCCAACCATCTCATCCTCTCGTCCCCTTCTCCTCCTGCCTTCAATCTTTCCCAATATCAGGGTCTTTTCAAATCAGTCAGTTCTTTGCATCAGGTGGCCAAAGTATTGCAGTTTCAGCTTCAGCATCAGTCCTTCCAATGAATATTCAGGACTGATCTCTTTTTGGATTGACTGGTTGGATCTCCTTGTAGTCCAAGAGACTCTCAAGAGTCTTCTCCAATTCCACAGCTCCAAACCATCCATTCTTCAGTGCTCAGCTTTCTTTACAGTTCAACTCTCAAATCATGACTACTGGGAAAATCATAGCTTTGACTAGATGGACCTTTGTTGGCAAAGTAATGTCTCTGCTCTTTAATATGTTGTCTAGGACCAACCTAGACAGCTCCTTGCTTCTTCCAAGGAGCAAGCGTCTTTTAATTTCATGGCTGGAGTCATCTTGGAGTGATTTTGGAGCTCCAATATATAAAGGTTCGGGGGGATTACAAGATGGCAGAGAGTAGGAGGATGTGGAGTACATCTCTCTCCACGGATACATCAGGAATACACCTTAAGACACAGAAGTGCATGCAGAACACCAACTGAGAGCGCAGAGAAGTACCTGACCAGCAGAAAAGAATATACAGACCCACACAAAACTCAGTAGGAACTAGGGGGGGGAAAACGGGAGTATCAGTAGGACTGGACCTGCCCTCGGCAGGTGGGGGAACTGAAGCAGGGGTCTGATCCCCACACTGGGCAACTGTCTGAGTCAGAGGAGAAACCTTTAAGGCTGAGAGGGAAACAGCTGATCTGTGGCAGCCTAAATGGAATGAGAGTCAGACAGTCCTTGCCACAGCCATACATACCCTGGATGGCACAGTTGCTGGGAGCTGGAGTTTAGGGATTGTGGAGCAATCCCAGGGTGAGGGCTGCTGTTGACTGTGGAGAGATCGAGGGGATGTGAGAGAGGTGATTGTGCTGGGAAATGCTCGTGGAGGAAAGCTGGGCAGCCATGGAAGCAAGGCGATACTGCTGAGTCATGCAGAGGGGGTGGAAGCATTCCCATTGCCTCTCTCCCCACAAGCCAGCCTCAGCAGCTGAACAATAGAGAGGCTGGCCCATCAAAAATCTGACCCACTGAACTGCAGAGTAGGACCCCACCCATGGTGCTCCTTTAAGTGCCTGATGTGCTGATCTACAGAGTAGGACCCCAGGTGGGGGGTGGGGGGGCCCCTCCATGGGCCTGGTGGGCCAAACCACAGAGAAGGACCCCAGGCAAGATGCCCTCTAAGTGCCTGAATGGGCAGAGCTACAGAGAAAGACTGGCCAAAGAGGCCTTCTGATCACCAGCTACAAGAGGTTGGAAAAAAGACTCCGAGAGGGCCATAACTCCTGCAGTGGAGGCAGTCCATGTCCCTGCACACTCGGTGCTGCCAGGGTCCCTGCAAGCCTAGCAGCTGCGCTACCTTCACGGTCAACTCTCGCTGGGGCAGAGCTGCCACAGGCAAAAAAAAATCTTGCACCCATTAGTGCAGGGTCGCTTTGGTAGTATCTGACTTGTTGCAACCCTGTGGACTGTGGCCTGCCAGGCTTCTCTGTCAGGGAGGGGGGTTCTCCAGGCAAGAACACTGGAGCGTACTGGCCAGTACTGGTTGCCATACCCTTCTAGAGCACCATATCTCCTGCTGCCCTAGCTGCCAACTCCCCTGAGTACCTGGTGCTGCCAGAACTCCTGTGACCCAAGCAGCTGCACCACCTCAACACCTGGCCCTCAGAAGGGCAACCCAAGCCCTCCAGGGAAGCCCTAGGAGCAAACCCCACTGGACAGCCCATATCCAGAGGTGGGCCAGGGGCAGTGCGACTAACAAAGAAGACCCAAAACCCTACCACCAGCTGGACAAGCTACAGATTAAATTCACACAATCAACTAGGCAGACTCTGTGTCTATGGAATATATAAAAGGTCACTGAGAGCTCCCACAAAAGAAAATGCACTAGTTCTGACAGCTGTGGATCCTGGAGGCAAGAACAGAGAGGAGCAGGAGCAGATTAGAGTCTGAGCTGCCCCACAGCAGGCAAGAGACCAGCACAGTGCTGGGCATCCTAGGGAGGTGGGGTGGACTGTGACTCCCAGAGAGGGAAAGGACTCTGACAGCAGTGACTCAAGAAAAACATTTATTATGATGATGTTTTGACTTTTCCAGTAGATTCTTTTCGATTTTTTTTCTTTTCCCCCCTCTGTTCTAGTTGACAATTTTACTGGCACTATGAAATCTAAGCTTTTGAGCTTTCATTTTTGCTTTTTTTTCTCAGTTGCATTTTTTATTGTTGTTATAAACCTCTACCTCTATATTGGGCTTTTGCAGTTTTGGGGAGTTGTTTTTCATTTTCTTTTTCCTTAATTTTAATTTTTTAAGCCTATTATTTTTTCTACATTTATTCTTTTGTTTGCTTTTCCTACGGTTCTTTTCCTCTTGCAGTTAATCTTTAATATACATAAATCTTCTTTATCTACCTCTATTTGACTTTGCATAGCTATTCTTTCTTTTCTTTCTTACCTTTAGTCTCAACATATTTGTTAGTTTTATTTTCATTGCTTTATACCCCAATTGGCACCTTGCTTTAGTTTTGTTTTCCGGTTTGTGCTTTACTTAGTTTTGTTCTGGTAGACATAACTTTTGGTTCCCTTTGTTTGCCAGGTCAATCTACTGTGCTATATTTTTGTTGGACTGTTTTGATTTTGCTTATGGGTGTATATATATGTGTGTGTATTCAGTCACTTTTTATTGTTGTTATAAACCTCTGCATATACATTGGGATTTTGCAGTTCTGTGGAGTTTTCCTTTTTTTCCCTTTTTTCTTTCTTCCGTTTTTTTATCTTTTCTCTTTTTTATAATTTTAACTTTTAATTTTTTTAAACCTACTATATTTTTTCTACACTATTTCTTTGTTTGTCTTTCCTACTATTCTTTTCTCCTTGCTGCTGCTGCTGCTGAGGCTAAGTGGCTTCAGTCATATCAGACTCTGTGCAACCCCACTGATGGCAGCCCGCCAGGCTCCTCTGTCCCTGGGATTATCAGGCAGGAACACTGGAGTGGGTTCCAATTTTCTCCTCCTTTCCCCTTGCAGTTAATCTTTAATATATATAAATCTTCTTCATCTACCTCTATTTAACTTTGCACATCTAGTCTTTCTTTTCTTGCCTTTCCTCTCAGCATATCTGTTAGTTTTGCTTTTACTGCTTTATTCCCCACTTGGCACTTTGCTTTAGTTTCGTTTTTGGGTTTGTACCTTAGTTAGTTTTGTTTTTAACTGGTAAATATAATTTTTTATTTTCTTTGTTCGCCAGGTCAATCTATTGTACTTTATTTTTGTTGGACGGTTTTGACTTTGTGTATGTCTATATGTGTATATTCCATTATTTTAATTATTATTTGACTGATTTTGGAACTGCCATTTGTCTGAGGTTCATCTTTGGTTTCTCATTTTTGGATATTTGTTTTAATCTCACTTAGTGCCATAAAAAAAACACTTGTGGAATCTTCGCTCCTGACCAGAGATCAAGCCTTGAGCCTCTGGAGTGGGAGCATTGACCCCAAGACCCTAGACTACTAGAGAACAAACTCTAGGGGGTATCAAATAGTGAGAACTCACACAAAGGAAACCAGTGTAATACAAGACCTGGCATCACCCCACCACTGGTAGCACCCTGTGCAGGATGCCTCATCTAAACAACAAACAAAACAAAAAAACCACCCAATCATCAGCAGACAGGATTACCACCTCACTCAGCCTTGCCCCTCAGAGGAAACCAAACAAACAAAAGCTCAGCACAAATCTCACCATAAAAGAAGCTTATACAAACCACTCAACCAACCTGAGAAAGGCAGAAACCAAAAGGAAGAAAGAATTCAACCTTGAAGCCTGGGAATAGCAGACCTCAAACACACACACACACACACACACACACACACAAAGGCCGAGAAATACTACATAAATGAAGGAACAAACTGGAAACACAGAAGTTGAAATAAATGAAGAGAAAATAGGCAAACTACCTGAAAAAGAATTCAGAATAATGATAGTAAAGATGATCAAAAACCTTGAAAACAAAATGGAGAAAATGCAAGAATCAATTAACAAAGAATTAGAATTAATGGAGAAGGCAATGGCGACCCACTCTAGTACTCTTGCCTGGAAAATCTCATGGACGGAGGAGCATGGTGGGCTGCAGTCCATGGGGTCGCTGAGAGTCGGACACAACTGAGCAACTTCACTTTCACTCTTCACTTTCATGCATTGGAGAAGGAAATGGCAATCCGCTCCAGTGTTCTTGCCTGGAGAACTCCAGGGATGGGGGAGCCTGGTGGGCTGCCATCTATGGGGTCACACAGTCGGACACAAGTGAAGCGACTTAGCAGCAGCAGCAGAATTAAAGAATAAATATGCAGAGACTAAACAACACAATTACTGAAATTAAAAATACTCTTTGGACGGAGGAGCATGGTGGGCTGCAGTCCATGGGGTCGCTGAGAGTCGGACACAACTGAGCAACTTCACTTTCACTCTTCACTTTCATGCATTGGAGAAGGAAATGGCAATCCGCTCCAGTGTTCTTGCCTGGAGAACTCCAGGGATGGGGGAGCCTGGTGGGCTGCCATCTATGGGGTCACACAGTCGGACACAAGTGAAGCGACTTAGCAGCAGCAGCAGAATTAAAGAATAAATATGCAGAGACTAAACAACACAATTACTGAAATTAAAAATACTCTAGAAGGAATCAATAGCAGAATATCGGAAGAAGAATGAATCACTGAGCTGGAAGATAAAACAGTAGAAATAACTTCTGAAGAGCAAAATAAAGTAAAAAGAATGAAAAGGATTGAGGATAGTCTCAGAGACCTCTGGGACAATATCAAGCGCACCAAGGTTCGAATTATAGGGGTCCCAGAAGAAAAAAGAGAAAAAGAAAGGGCATGAGAAAAATTCTGGAGAGATTATAGGTGAACATTTCCTCAACATGGAAAAGGAAATAGTCAATCAAGTCCAAGAGGCATAAAGAGTCCTATACAGGATAAACCCAAGGAGAATCACACCAAGACACATACTAATCAAACTAAAAACAGACTAAACACAAAGAAAGAATATTAAAAGCAGCAAGAGAGAAGCAACATATAACATATGAGGGAAACCCCATACGCTTAACAGCTGATCTTTCAGCAGAAACTCTGTAGGCCAGAAGGGAATGGCTGGATATATTTAAAGTACTGAAAGGGAAAAATCTTTTTAGATTACTGTACCTGGCAAAGATCTCATTCAAAACTGGTGGATAAATCAAAAGCTTTCAGACAAGCAAAAGTTAAAAGGAATTCACTATCACCAAACCAGCTTTACAACAAATGTTAAAAGGACTTATATGATCAAGAAATATAAGAAAAGAAAAAAGATCTACAAAATCAACCCCAAACAATTAAGAAAATGCCAAAAGGAACATATATATCAAATATTAATTTAACTGTAAATGGATTAAATTCTCTAACCAAAAGACATAGACTGGCTGAATGGATACAAAAACATGACCCATATATATGCTGTTTACAAGAAACCCACTTTAGACACATATACACTGAGAGTGAGAGGATGGAAAAATATATTTCATGCAAATGGGAAGCAAAAGAAAGCTGGAGTAGCAATCCTCATATCAGACCAAAGAGACCTTAAAGATTACCAAAGATAGGAAGGACACAACATAATGATCAAGGGATCAATCCAAGAGGAAGACATAAGAACTGTAAATATCTATGCACCCAACATAGGAGAACCTCAATACATAAGACAAACACTAACATACATAAAAGGAGAAACTGACAGCAACACAATAATAGTAGGAGACTTGAATACCCCACTCACACCAATGGACAGATCATCAAAACAGAAAATAAGGAAACACACGTCTTAAATGATACATTAGATGAGATGGATCTCATTGATATCTTCAGGACATTCTATCCAAATGCAGAAGAATACACCCTTTTCTCAAGTGCACATGGAACATTCTCCAGGATAGACCACATCCTGGGTCACAAATCAAACCTCAGTAAATTTAAGAAAATTGAAATCATATCAAGCATCTTCTCTGACCACAATGCTTTGAGACTAGATATCAACTACAAGAAAAAAAAATACTTTAAGAAACACAAACACATGATTAAACAACATGTTTCTAAATAACGAATACGTTACTGAAGAAATCAAAAGGGAAATCAAAAAATTTCTAGAAAGAAATGACAATGAAAACACAACTCAAAACCTATGGGATGCAGAAAAAGCAGTCCTAAAAGGGAAGTTTATAGCAGTACAATCCTACCTCAAGAAACAAGAAAAACACCAAATAGACAAACTAACTTTACAGCTAAAACAACTGGAAAAAGAAGATGAAAAACCCCCCAAAATTAGAAGAAGGAGAGAAATCATAAAGATCCAAGCAGAAATAAATGAAAAAAGAAATGAAAGGAACAATAGTAAAGATTAATAAAGTAGTAAAGATTAATATAACTTTGAGAAGATAAAAAACTGACACACCTTTAGCCAGATTCATCAAGAAAACAGAGAGACAAATCAAATCAACAACATTAGAAATGAAAAAGAGAGTACAACAGACAATGTAGAAATATAAAGGATTATAAGAGACTATTATGAAAACTGTATGGCAATAAAATAGGTAACTTGGAAGAAATGGACAGATTCTTAGAAAAGTTCAATCTTCCATGACTGAAATTGGAAGAAGTAGAAATTATGAACAACCCAATTAAAAGCACTGAAACTGAAGCTGTGATCAAAAATCTCCCAAAAAACAAAATCCTAGGACTAGATAGCCTTACAGGACAATTCCATCAAACATTTAGAGAAGAGTTAATGCCTACCTTTCTAAAACTCTTTCAAAAAATTGCACAGGAAGGAACACTTCCAAACTCATTCTACGAGGCCACCATTACCCTGATACCAAAACCAGACAAAGACAGCACAGAAAAAGAAAACTACAGGCCATGTCACTGATGAACATATATGCAAAGATCCTCAACAGAATTTCAGCAAACAGAATTCAGCAACACATCAAAAAGGTCATACACCATGATCAATTTGGGTTTATTTCAGGAATATAAGGATTCTTCAATATATGCAAATCAATCAATGTGATATACCATATTAACAAATTGAAAGATAAAAACCATATGATAATCTCAATAGATGCAGAAAAAGCCTTTGACAAAATTCAGCACCCATTTATGATTAAAACTTCAAAAATGAGCATAGAAGGAACCTACCTCAACACAGTAAAGGCCATACATGATAAGTCTACAGCAAATATTATTCTCGATGGTAAGAAATTGTATTCCGCCTAAGATCAGGAACAAGACAAAGGTATCCACTTTCACCACTACTATTCAACATAGTTCTGGAAGTCCTAGCTACAGCTAGGACTGTATCAGAGAAGAAAAGAAATAAAAGGAATCCAGATCAGAAAAGAAGTAATGCTCTCACTCTTTGCAGATGACATGATACTGTACATAGAAAACCTTAAAGATAGTATCAGAAAACTACTAGAGCTAATCAGTGAATTTAGCAAAGTTGCAGGATACAAAATCAATTCACAGACATCACTTGCATTTCTATATACTAACAATGAAAAATCAGAAAGAGAAATTAAGGAATCAATCCTATTCACCATTGCAACATAAAGAATTAAAAATATAGGAATAAACTTACCTAAGGAGACAAAAGAACTGTACACAGAAAATTATAAGACACTAATGAAAGAGATCAAAAATGATACAAACAGATAGATAGTCCATGTTCCTGGGTAAGAAGAATCAATATTGTGAAAATGACTATACTACCAAACACAATCTGCAGATTCAATGCGCTCCCTATCACATTACCAATGGCATTTTTCACAGAACTAAAACAAAAAATTCACAATTCATATGGAAACACAAAAGACCCCAAATAGCCAAAGCAGTCCTGAGAAAGAAGAATGGAGCTGGAGGAATCAACCTTTCTGACTTCAGATTATACTACAAAGCTATGGTCATCAAGACAGTATGGTACTGGCACAAAAACTGAAATATAGACCAATGGAACAAAGTACAAAGCCCAGAATAAACCCATACACCTATGGGTACCTTATTTTTGACAAAGGAGGTAAGAATATACAATGGGGCAAAGATAGTCTCTTCAATAAATGGTGCTGGGAAAACAGGACAGCTACATGTAAAAGAATGAAATGAGAACACTTTCTAACACCATACGCAAAGATAGACTCGAAATGGATCAAAGATCTAAACGTAAGACCAGAAACTATAAAAACTCTTAGAGGAAAACATAGGCAGAACACTCGATGACATAAATCAAAGCAAAATCCTCTATGACCCACCTCCTAGAGTAACGGAAATAAAAACCAAAGTAAACAAGTGGGACCTGATTAAACTTAAAAGCTTTTGCACAGCAAAGGAAACTATAAACAAGGTGAAAAGACAACCCTTGGAATGGGAGAAAATTAGAGAAATGCCAATCAAAACCACAATGAGATATCACCTCACATGGGTCAGAAGGGCTGTCATCAAGAAGCCTCCAGTAAATGCTGGAGAGGCCGTGGAGAAAAAGGAAGGCTTTTGCACTGTTGTTGGGAATGTAAATTGATACAGCCACTGTGGAAGATGGTATAGAGATTCCTTAAAAAACTAGGAATAAAACACCATATGACCCAGCAATTCCACTCTGAGGAAACCAGGGCTGAAAAAGACACATGTATCTCATTGTTCACTGCAACAATAGCTAGAACATGGAAGCAACCTAGATGGCCATCAAAAAGAAGTTGTGGTACATATACATAATGGATAGGAGAATAAAAAAACATTGGTTAGCCAGACTTGGGCCTTATGCTTACCACTAGAGTGGAACGTTTATTTATTTACTCAGCTATAAAAAGGAATGCATTTGATCAGTTCTGAAGAGGTAGATGAACCTAGAACCTATTATACAGAGTGAAGTGAGTCAGAAAGAGAAAGATAAATATCGTATTCTAACGCACATATACGGAATCTAGAAAAATGGTTCTGAAGAATTCACTAACAGGGCAGCAATGGAGAAACAGACGTAGAGAACAGACCTATGGACATGGGGAGAGGGCAGGAGAGGGTGAGATGTTTGGAAAGAGTAACATGGAACCTTACATTACCACATGTAAAATAGATAGCCAATGGGAATTTGCTGTATGGCTCAGGAAACTCAAACAGGGGCTCTGTATCAGCACAGAGGGGTGGGATGGGGAGGGAGATGGGAGAGAAGTTCAAAACAGAGGGGATATATGTATATGTATAGCTGATTCATATCGAGGTTTGACAGAAAACAACAAAATTCTGTAAAGCAATTATCCTTCAATAAAAAAATAAAAAATAAGTAAACACTCTTACTCTAGTGGTAAGCATAAGGCACAAATTTGGCTAACCAATGTTTTTTATTCTCTTATCCACAGTGAATGGTTTGTGCAAAGTGGACCACTGTCTTAATTCTAGGGCTTTTGTTAGAGGGACCAAGAAAGAAAAGCTTCCTTCTGCATCTGAACAAAGAATGTGAAAGTCATTGTGTTTTGTATCACATATTTCCCTCACTGGCCCACAGCTATCTGAACTAAGGATGAACATCTGACCCAAAGTGAAATTTCTAGCAAGCCAGTAGCCACCTATTACAAGGTCTGGTTCAAGGATTCTACTCAAAAGTAGGTCCTATACTAGATAGTAACTAATTTAACCAAATCCTCTCTTTTACAGAATTTGAAGGTATTGAGAGAGAGGAAAAACATGAATTAACTGCACTTTCATACTTCATTGTTTCTCCTCAACCGTCCACAATTCTTCCCTGCAAAGACCTATCCACTCAGGACCTACCCTTTTCTCACGAACAAAACAAGCACAGGGAGGGAATTCAAACACACTGAAGGAATACAAGCACATGGAAGGAATTCTTTCACTTCTCATAGTTAAGTTTATAAACCAACTTGCATTTTTTTTCTTTTCTTCCTGTTAGAATGAAAGCACACGCATCACTTTCAAAGCAAAGGTAAATGACCCACTTATACTATGAATTCCTTGCTTGTTAAAAACAATTTCTTCTTTTTCAAAAACTATACTCTTTCATTTACCTTATCCCATTCCTAGGCCAGCAGTTTCCCAGAATTGAGGGATAATATATGCCCTGAGCACCTATCAACATGCAAAGATGCTCATTATTTTCCACTTTAAAAAATCTCCTTCTTAAAGGATGGTCTTCTCAATAATGCTTGGTCAGTGACATCTACATGGGGAAAAAAAGAAAAAAAGCAATCTTGAAATCTACCTAAAACCTCACACAAAACTGAAATTCCAAATGAACGGCAAATCAAAATATGAAAGGCAAAACAATAATTCTTTCAGAAAAAAACTGGGGGGGAATACATTTATAACTAGGAGAAGCAGAGATATTTTAAACAAGATACTGTTAACATTAGTTTATTTCATGTATATGTCCCTGTCTTTTCCCCAAAACTGTTTCAAATCTCTTCATTTTTAAAGGATGTAATGCATAAATCAGGCTTTTTCCTCTGCCACAAATCATTTCCCTCCCACTCTCTTGCAGAAAAACCACTACCTTGAAATTGGTTTTTCTAAACATATGGAGTAACCTAGCTATTCATCAGTAGACAGATAAAATAAATGGTGGTTAGTCATACAATAGAATACTGTGTAGTAGCTAAAACATACCAAAAAATCTACATGGTCATTAGCTAAAGAAGTGGGGTTTTTTAAAATCCAATCAAAATGTAAACTTGTGGCTTAGTTTTATACTTCTTTATATATCCCACAGATAAGAATGTCTGTATTTTCCAAATCCAAACTTAAGAGAGTCAGGTAGAACAATCTAAAGCCCAAATACAATACTTGAAAATACTTATCCTGGATTTTCTGAGGTGTTTAGCGTACCTACAGGCAATAGAGCAACTGAATATAAGAGTAACAATCTGTATCTAATCTATCTATTGTGTTGATTGTAAGAACAGCTGTCAGCTGGGACTAAGTTCATCATACATAGGCATTTCAGCAACCTTTTTACACTAACTTCTAAACTTCTAGACAAAGTATGAAATTTAAAACTTCCTGTCCCCTCCTGATGCTTCTTTCCATTTGCAAGGAGCCCAACTGGTGAAATATTTCTGATCTTTGCCTACTCCAGGGATATAAACAAAATCTGGAGAGAAAAAAATGGATATGCTTACTGCTTTTACCTCTTGTCAGAATTCAGGGAAGAAACAGAAGTACTTCCAAACGTCACTCAACAAAACATTTTCTTAAAGAAGGTGAGAAACATAAACTTTACCCCTTTTAACAAAGGATTATTAACACTGATCTTCATGAAAATAAAGTTTCTGAAAATGACTACAAAATTGCATTATATAAACATAAAAACTATAAAGAATAAAATTCCAATTGACGGATTCACTTTGCTGTACTTTGACAAAATGTAACCTACAGGCTTAATATTGTAAATTTCAAATAATGCTATTAATGAAACTAACAACTCAAGCAATACATGTACAGAAGTCAACTGAAAAAAACTCCAGAAGCCTAGGTCTATAAGAAAAAGCTCATGAAAACACCTAGTCTTATGGTTTAACCTATACTACAATCCCATCTGCATTTTATAGTAGAGAAACACAGGCTTTGGGAGTGTGTTTCCCCAAATTTAATTATTTGGGGAAGGCCTTATGGTACATTTAGAAAAATCTGAGGACAAGCTTCAGTTTGAATCTTGGCTCTGACACTTACTAGTATACAAGCTACTTAAAATTTTAGAGATTTTCCCCCCCATATGTAAAATAGATAATTAACCCTCCATTGCTGGGCTATTATAAAATAAGAGTGACAATGTATATAAAATACATTCAATATCTGGTAAATAGTAGGAATTCAGCAAATGTACCTGGAGGAGGAAATGGCAACCCACTTCAGTATTCTTGCCTGGGAAATCCCATGGACAGAGGACCCTGGTGGGCTAGATAGTCCACAGGGTTGCAATGAGTTAGACATGACTGGGTCACTGAGTGAGCATGTGCTGTATAATATAGCCATCATCATCATCATTACTAACTTGCCTACAATCACACAGCTATATCTAGCTCCAAAAACTTTTCTTTTTTAAAAATGCTTAATAAAATTTTATACACAGTATAAAAACTGGAAAATACATAGAAAAAGATAAAGAAGAAAATTAAAAGATCACTATTACCCTTAAACCCTGTAATAATTAGTTAACATATCGGCATATTTTCCTTCTTTATGTATAGAGCCTTCTTTTAAGTCCAGAACTGGATCATGATGTAACAAAAAGGTAAAATTCAATCTTTTGCACTTAATTTTTATCATGAGCATTTCCTCATTTGATGAATACATAATTTTGATATGAAACATAGATAATTAGGCTTCCCAAGTGGTACTAGTGGTAAAGAACCCACCTGCCAATGCAGAAGACATAAGAGACATAGGTTCGATACCTGGGTTGGGAAGATTCTCTGAAGAAGGGCATAGCAACCCTCTCCAGTATTCCTGCCTGGAGAATCCCACGGACGGAGGAGCCTGACAGGCTACAGTCCATAGGGTCGCAAAGAGTTGGACATGACTGAAGTGACTGAGCACACAGGCACAAAGACAATAAATTAGTCCTTTTTCTATTGTTTTATATTCAGCTCAGTTGCTAAGTCGAATCTGTTTGTGACCCCAGAGACTGCAGCACGCCAGCTCCTGTCCATCGCCAACTCCTAGACTTTACTCAAACTCATGTCCATCAGGTCGGTGATGCCATCCAACCATTTCATCCTCTGTTGCCCCCTTCGCCTGCCCTCAATCTTTCCCAGCATCAGGGTCTTTTCAAATCAGTCAGTTCTTCATGGCCAAAGTATTGGAGCTTCAGCATCAGTCCTTCCAATGAATATTCAGGACTGATTTCCTTTAGGATGGACTGGTTGGACCTCCTTGCAGTCCAAGGGACTCTCAAGAGTCTTCTCCAACACCACAGTTTGAAAGCATCAATTCTTCAGCCCTCATCCTTCTTTATAGTCCAACTCTCACATCCATACATGACTACTGGAAAAACCACAGCTTTGACTAGATGGACTTTGTTGGTAAAATAATGTCTCTGCTTTTTAATATGCTAAGTTGGTTCTAACTTCATTAGTATGGATAAGCGTATGTACACCTTTGAAATTACGTTCTTACCCTCCTCAAGAGGTCTTACACCATGTGGAAGTATCTGTTTTTTCAGCAAAGTCTCTACTATTATCATACATGTTGACATTCAAGTCTTGGTTTACATCTGGAAGAAAGAATCCGCTTATACTTTACACATCTTTTTCATTAGTATGGATAAGCTTATGTACACCTTTGAAATTATGTTCTTACCCTCCTCAAGAGGTCTTACACCATGTGGAAGTATCTGTTTTTTCAGCAAAGTCTCTACTATTATCATACATGTTGACATTCAAGTCTTGGTTTACATCTGGAAGAAAGAATCCGCTTATACTTTACACATCTTTAGCTACTGACACTGAATCTTAGCATTAAGTACATTCCATTGCCATAGCAACAAAATAAAGGTTAAGGGCTTCCCTGTGTCTCCTGTATGCTGTGCAAGCCAGAGACCCAGACTGAAACTCAACAGCAGAGACGAGAACCAGAATCCTATGTATCTGACTTAACGTTTTTGAATTCACTTTATATTCCATATATCTTAGTGAAGTACTGAAAGACAGAGGACTATAACAACCTTTAATACCTAAAAAAGACATGGAAAACTCATATTTGACCCAACAATGTTTCCCTGCATCCTGAAGAAATGGCAACAGGATAACCGTTAAGTGCTTCAGTGATACTTTTTCAAATTGAAAAGTTAGGATAGGATTTAAAACATGATATGACAGTAAGGCACAATATTTGAATTGAAATATCTAAGGTGTATGACTTCCACAGCAATACAATTCAAGTCTTGTTGGGCTTGAAAGAAAGTGGGCAAGGTACCTCTGTGCGATCTAACTGCTTCAATTAAGGTAGTTAGTAATCCCTCCAGGATGGACCGGTTGGATCTTGCAGTCCAAGGTACTCTCAAGAGTCTTCTACAACACCACAGCTCAAAAGTATCAGTTCTTCGATGTTCAGCTTTCTTCACAGTCCAACTCTCACATCCGTACATGACTACTGGAAAAACCATAGCCTTGACTAGACGGACCTTTGTTGGCAAAGTAATGTCTCTGCTTTTGAATATGCTGTCTAGGCTGGTCATAACTTTCCTTCCAAGGAGTAAGTGTCTTTTAATTTCATGGCTGCAATCATTTTCTGCAGTGATTTTGGAGCCCAGGAAAATAAAGTCTGACACTGTTTCCCCATCTATTTCCCATGAAGTGATGGGACCAAATGCCATGATCTTCATTTTCTGAATGTTGAGCTTTATGCCAACTTTTTCACTCTCCTCTTTCACTTTCATCAAGAGGCTTTTTAGTTCCTCTTCACTTTCTCACATAAGGGTGGTGTCATCTGCATATCTGAGGTTATTGATATTTCTCCCGGCAATCCTGATTCCACTTTGTGCTTCCTCCAGCCCAGCATTTCTCATGATATACTCTGCATAGAAGTTAAATCATCAGGGTGACAATATACAACCTTGACATACTCCTTTTCCTATTTGGAACCAGTCTGTTATTCCATGTCCAGTTCTAACTGTTGCTTTACCGAGGATTAAAAAATGCTCATTTCTCAAAAGAATATATAGACTTAGGAACGGCATATGCTAGGGAAGCATGTTGCAATAAAAATCAGTCAAAAAGTAATTTCAAGTCAAAATAAGGGGCATAGAACAGGAGGAGCAGAAAAATAAGGGCTGGAAGTCAATGATCTGTAGCCTATTCTAGAAGCACATAATTGTCAGGCACACTTATCAGAGCATAAGCAAAATAAGCACATAATATAATAAATTCATGCAACAGATATTCACCGAGCATCAACCACATCCCAAGCATGTAGGGGAAATACAGCAAGAACAAAATAAAACGTTTTTATTCCCACGGGAATATTTTGTTCCCATTCCCAGTATTTTATTCCCCATTCCCATGGAGTTTGCAGTCTGCATTCAATAGTGTAAGGTGTTATTGAAAAAATAATAATAAAGTCAGGAAAAGGATAGAATTGGGGGGTGTAGTACTTTTTCATAGGATGATTATGGCGGGTGACATTTAAGATGAAATAGTGAGCTACATGTTATCTAGGAACAAGAGTATTTCAGGCAGAGGAAACAGGTCATTGAAAAGCAACATGCCCTGTGTGTTCAAGGAACAGAGAGGAGACCTGTGTAGTGCACAGTGAGGAAGAAAGTGGTAGGATATGAAGTCAAGAGATATAACGGGGGCAGGCACACTGTCTTCGGGTGACATTTAAGATGAAATAGTGAGCTACATGTTATCTAGGAACAAGAGTATTTCAGGCAGAGGAAACAAGTCATTGAAAAGCAACATGCCCTGTGTGTTCAAGGAACAGAGAGGAGACCTGTGTAGTGCACAGTGAGGAAGAAAGTGGTAGGATATGAAGTCAAGAGATATAACGGGGGCAGGCACACTGTCTAGGGTCTTGAAGGGTCATCATAAACCCTCAGGCTTTTATTTGAATGAAAAAGGAAAGCACTAGAGCGTTTGAGGAAAGGAATGAAATGACCTGACTTGCTTTAACAAGATCACCCTGGCTGATTGTCTAAGAAAACTAATGGGGATGGTGCCAAGCTTAGAAGCAGGAAGCCTATTCAGAAAGCGGCTGCAATAATCCAAGTAAAAGATGATGACAGCTTGGACTGGAGAGTTAGCAGCAAAGGTAGTGAATACTTAATCAGACTCTGGATTTATTCTAAAAGTAAGAAGACACAGAATTTGCTGACGGATTGGAAGTAGGGATAAGAGAGAGAAGGGAAAGACAAGAATGACTTCAGGGTTCTTGGTTTGAACACCAGGAAGAAAGGGGTTATTACTGAGAGAGGAAGATTGCAAGCAGTGAGGTGACTGGAAAGGAAGGAGATCTGCCTATATTTCAATAGTACACTCAAGAAACCTAATACACGTCAGGTAGGCAAAAGGATACATAAGTCTGAAGCTGAGGAGAGAGGTTTGGACTGGAGTTACCATTTAGAAACTGACAATATACAGGTTGTACTTCTTTTTGTATAAACAATGTAACATTAAAATATAAGCCCGCTGATGTTTTTCATACACTTTTCCAATTTTAAAATGCTGAGATTTCCTTCCTATCTATTCTATTCAATTATAAGTTAATTAAATGCGTTAAATAGGATACAAAAATGAGAAGCCTAAAGTCCAATTAAGGAAAAGCAGTATAAACAAACAACACCAAGGAGTAGAGTGTGAATAAGGAAAAGGCAGGTGGTGAGAGGGAGAAGGAAATGGCACTCAACTCCAGTACTCTTGCCTGGAGAATCCCATGGACGGAGGAGCGTGGTGAGCTGCAGTCCATGGGGTTACTAAGAGTTGGACATGACTGAGCAACTTCACTTTCACCCATTGGAGAAGGAAACGGCAACCCACTCCAGTGTTCTTGCCTGGAGAATCCCAGGGACGGGGGAGCCAGGTGGGCTGCCATCTATGGGGGTGCACAGAGTCGGACACGACTGAAGCGACTTAGCAGCAGCAGCAGCAGAGAGGCATCATGGAGACAGTTTAGCTACATGTTACATTAAACAGGTCACTGATTTGTGATTGACACTGCCTGGATTTAAGGGCAGAAAATTCCATATGAAGAGGGTAGCTTTAAAATGATACTCTAAATAGCAGGGGAAAGAGAGACACTCCTGTGTAAATGGATCTGAACCATTTTTTTCTCACTCCAATCCATCCTGTACCTGACTAGTAATAATCTTACATATGTACAAATCTGTGTCTACCTTCTTTTATGAAATAAGATTTGGAATTATGGCTAATTTCATTCAAGATATTTCATTGTAGAGTTTGTTTAGTTTTGGGAGAACTGCTTTTAGAATTTAAAATTGCTGCAAAATTTTTCATTCACTTTATTATCTCCCCTGTCAGGGCTCCTCATCTAAAGAACTCTGAACACAGAAAATGATTTTCAACGAGGGACTGTTTTTTAAAATTCTCCCAATGCTTGTATACAAACAGTACCATCCAAGAAGCATGAGAGAAATAAGTTAATTTCCTACAAAAGATTCCAGAGACACTAGCAGCACCTAGGAACTTGATGGAAGTGCAAACGCTCAGGTTCTTCCAGGGACTTACTAGATCAGAAACTTTGGGGGTGGGGCCCAGCAATCTGCACTCCCAAGCTCTCCCAGTGACTGATACATGCTAAACTTTGAACAGTAAGGCTCAATTCTCTCAAGGAATGTCTGCTCAAAAAGGCTACTAGACCATACAATCTTGAACACAGAAACCTTATTATGTTTCACTTTTGACTGCCTTATGTAACTGGCATTTAATCCACATTCAGAATTTTGGAATGGTTAAATGAAAAAAATCAGAGGGACCCCTCTCTCCCAGTTTCCTTGCTTTTCTACATTCTGTGATACGAAGTTACAGCCCAACCTTTACCCGTCCTTTCTAGTACTCACTATTCTATAGAACAGGCCACGTCTTTCCAATCAGAATATTATATTCAAACTTTTAAAGTAATTCTGTGGATGTTGCATCATCACATTTCACAGCAAGAAAAATCCTTCAGAAGAGTATTTTTCCAAAGGCATCAATTTACGGATGAGAAAATAAATGTGTGGAGAAATCACGTGACAAGCACATCCTCAGACACTAAAGATAAAATTACTACCTTCAGTCAACTGTATCTGGCCTGATTTAAAATAGCTAGTATATTAGATTTAAATAAACAAAGGTGTTAGAAAGACTGAAAGAATCATCTTTATACCTGGTTTCTGGAAATAAAAATAAATATAACACCAAAATCCATCACTTTATTTATTTATTGGCAACAGTGTGTGCCCTTTTCTCATTCTTTCATCTATACGTTAACTATGGGGGAAAAAAGATCCCTAACATTACCAGCTACCTAGTGAAATGGCATGCAATGCTTGCCCCCACAGGGCACCCAAAGCTGGTGCTCTGGGACAAACCCAGAGAGATGAGGTGGGAAGGGAGATTCAGGACAGGGGAACACATGTATACTTGTGGCCAATTCATGTTGATATATGGCAAAAGCCATCACAATACTGTAAATACCCTCCAATTAAAATAAATTAACTTATTTTTAAAAATACTAAGTCCCAGAAAGGAATCTCAAGACTTTACAGTAACTGTTTCATTCAGGTGATGTGGCAATTTTTCTGACCAACATTTATTTTCCTGGTTATACTCCATCCAGCACAGACTGCCTAGAGAAAGGAGCCCCTTTGATACTCTGTAACCCAAATTGAAACCAATTTTAATTCTATTCTCATATTATTTCACAAGTATTCAGAAGTAATTTATAAGCAGTGTACTGATAATTAAATAAGGAAGGGGCTATAGTGTACTGAAGGCAGCCTGGTATACGAACTTTGGAGTCACAAAGATTTTTAATTTTAAGAGTGTGTGTGTGTGTGTTCAAAGATCTATTCAAGTGTTTTTAAGTTTTTTAAATTATAGTTGATTTATGACACTGTTAATTTCAGGTGTATTCAATATTTTTGCAGATTGTATTCCATTATAGGTTACTATAAGATAATAGATGTAATTCCTGGTGCTATACACAGTAAATCTTCCCTGCTAATCCTATTTCTTGCATGGAAAAAAAATGCAAAAAAGCAAAATGGCTATCTGAGGAGGCCTTACAAATAGCTGTGAAAAGAACAGAAGCGAAAAGAACAGAAGCAAAAAGCAAAGGAGAAATGAAAGATATAAGCATCTGAATGCAGAGTTCCAAAGAATAGCAAGAAGAGATAAGAAAGCCCTCCCTCAGGGATCAATGCAATGAAATAGAGGAATAACAGAATGGGAAAAACTAGAGATCTCTTCAAGAAAATTAGAGATACCAAGGGAACATTTCATGCAAAGATGGGCTTGACAAAGGACAGAAATGGCATGGACCTAACAGAAGCAAAAGACATTAAGAAGAGGTAGCAAGACTACACAGAAGAACTGTACATAAAAGAGCTTCATGACCCAGATAATCATGATGATGTGATCACTAATCTAGAGCCAGACATCCTGGAATGTGAAGTCAAGTGGGCCTTAGAAAGCATTACTATGAACAGGGCTAGTGGAGGTGACAGAATTCCAGTTGAGCTATTTCAAATCCTGAAAGATGATGTTGTGAAAGTGCTGCACTCAATATGCCAGCAAATTTGGAAAACTCAGCAGTGGCCACAGGACTGGAAAAGGTCAGTGTTCATTCCAATCCCAAAGAAAGGGGACTGACAAAGAACGCTCAAACTACCGCACAATTGCACTCATCTCACACGCTAGTAAAGTAATGCTCAAAATTCTCCAAGCCAGGCTTCAGCAGAATGTGAACTGTGAACTTCCAGATGTTCAAGCTGGTTTTAGAAAAGGCAGAGGAACCAGAGAGCAAATTGCCAACATCTGCTGGATCACTGTTCCAGAAAAACATCTATTTCTGCTTTATTGACTATGCCAAAGCCTTTCACTGTGTGGATCACAATAAACTGGAAAATTCTGAAAGAGATGGGAATACTAGACAACCTGACCTGCCTCTTGAGAAACCTGTATGCAGGTCAGGAAGCAAGTTAGAACTGGACATGGAACAACAGACTGGTTCCAAAGAAGAAAAGGAGTACATCAAGGATGTATAATGTCACCTTGCTTATTTAACTTCTATGCAGAGTACATCATGAGAAATGCTGGACTGGAAGAAACACAAGCTAGAATCAAGATTGCCAGGAGAAATATCAATAACCTCAGATGTGCAGATGACACCACCCTTATGGCAGAAAGTGAAGAGGAGCTAAAAAGCCTCTTGATGAAAGTGAAAGAGGAGAGTGAAAAAGTTGGGTTAAAGCTCAACATTCAGAAAATGAAGATCATGGCATCTGGTCCCATCACTTCATGGGAAATAGATGGGGAAACAGTGGAAACAGTGTCAGACTTTATTTTGAGGGGCTCCAAAATCACTGCAGATGGTGACTGCAGCCATGAAATTAAAAGATGCTTACTCCTTGGAAGGAAAGTTATGACCAACCTAGATAGAATATTCAAAAGCAGAAACATTACTTTGCCAACAAAGGTTCGTCTAGTCAAGGCTATGGTTTTTCCTGTGGTCATGTATGGATGTGAGACTTGGACTGTGAAGAAAGCTGAGAGCGGAGGAATTGATACTTTTGAACTGTGGTGTTGAAGACTTTTGAGAATCCCTTGTACTGCAAGGAGATCCAAGTAGTCCATTCTAAAGGAGATCAGCCCTGGGATTTCTTTGGAAGGAATGATGCTAAAGCTGAAACTCCAGTACTTTAGCCACCTCATGCGAAGAGTTGATCCATTGGAAAATACTCTGATGCTGGGAGGGACTGGGGGCAAGAGGAGAAGGGGACGAGAGAGGATGAGATGGCTGGATGACATCACTGATTCAACTGATGAGTCTGAGTGAACTCCGGGAGTTGGTGATGGACAGGGAGGCCTGGCGTGCTGTGATTCATGGGGTCGAAAAGAGTCGGACAGGATTGAGCAACTGAACTGAACTGAGGTGACTTGCTTCAGTTGTGCCTGACTCTTTATGATCCTATCAACTACAGCCAACCAGGCTCCTCTGTCTATGGGATTCTCCAGGCAAGAATACAGGAGTGGGTTGTCATTTCCTCCTCCAGGGGAACTTCCTGACCCAGGGATCAAACCCACATGTCTTGCATTGGCAGGCGTGTTCTTTACCACTAGGGCCACCTGGAAGATCCCCTGTTTTACACGGTGGTTTTTATCTGTTAATCCCATACCACTGAGATGTCCCTCCCTACCTCTATTTCCCCTCTGGCAACCATGTTTATTTTCTATATCTGTGAGTCTGTTTCTGTTTTGCATATACATTTATTTATATTATATTTTAGATTCTACATATAAATGATGTCATATAATATTTGTCTTTCTCTGTTTGACTTATTTCACTAAGCATATCCTCTAGGTCCATGCATATTGGCAATATTTTATTTTTATGGCTGAGCAACGTTCCCTTGTATGTATACATGTATACATATATGAACATACAAATGCTACACCTTAAGCCATTTGTCTGTTGATGGCACTTGAGCTTGCTTCCATGTCTTAGCTATTGTAAATATTGCTGCTATGAACACCAGGGTGGACGAATCTTTTCAAATTAGTGTTTTCATTTTTTTTCTGGATATATCCCCAGGAGTGGAATTGCTGGATCCTATGATAGTTCTACTCATAGGTTTTTGAGGAACAGGGATTCCCTTTTCTCCACATCATATCCAACATTTGTCACTTGTAGACCTTTTCAAGATAAGCCATTCCAAGCAGTGTGATTTGCATTCCTCAATAATCAGCAATGCTGAACAACATCTTTTCATACACCTGTTGGCCATCTGTGTGTCTTCTTTATAAAAATATCTACTCAAGTCTTCTGCCCATTTTCTGATCAGATTGTTTGTTGTTTGCCTATAAGTACAGGGCTTTACTTCTGGGCTCTTATGTTCCATTAATTTGTGTGTTTTTGTGCTAAGTTCATTCTGCTTTGATTACTGTAGCTATACAGTGTAGACTGAAATGTGGGAGGGTCTTAGCTCCAACTTTGTTCTTTCTTCTCAGAATTGCTTTGGCAATTCTGGTTTGTTTGTGCTTCCATGTAAGTGTTAGGATTATTTGTTCTAGTTCTCTGTGGATTCAAGTTTTAATTCTTATCCATACTTGCCCTTGTTTGATAGAACAGAAGCCATAATGTTAGCATGCTGCCTCATAGTGTTGATTATCTAGTTTTTATTTTAAAATACAAAATTCTTCAGAACAGAAATTATGTTTAATATTATTTCTGTATTCTCCTACATTATGTTCAATTAGGTGTTCAATAAATACTTACTGAACTAATATGGGACAGATTTTAATATATCAGATAAATGTCCAGGTATCCTTGCTTCCAGAGTCCAGCCCCAAAACATCCCCTTAAGCCAACTAGCTTAAGACAGATCTGCTTTTGTCCAATTCCACTTAAAAACCTTCGAAGGCTTCTAGCCCTTAAGCTGTTAAAGAAAAGTTCCTGCCAATACCAGAATCAATCTCACCATAGTCTATCTCTCGTAACTCAGACCTACCTCTAGACTACGCAAGCTCCAGCAATGCTCTTCCCACACCCCTATAAACTCCTCCTCAGCAGGCTAACTTCTACTGGCCATCCAGGTCTCAGTTTAGAAGCCATTTTCTCTATCAAGGTCCCTGATTATGGTTCTCCAAGCCTCCACTACCAATTAGGTGTCCTGCCTCCCTAACGTGATAATACACTCCTGCTGCTAAGTCACTTCAGTAGTGTTCGACTCTGTGCGACCCCATAGATGGCAGCCCACCAGGCTCCCCCGTCCCGAGGATTCTCCAGGCAAGAACACCGGAGTCGGTTACCTTTTCCTTCTCCAGTGCATGAAAGTGAAAAGTGAAAGTGAAGTTGCTTAGTCATGTCTGACTCTTAGCGACCCCATGGACTGCAGCCCACTAGGCTCCTCCGTCCATGGGATTTTCCAGGCAAGAGTACTGGAGTGGGGTGCCATGCCTTCTCCACTCACCATCTAATACTATAATAAAGTGTTTAACCTGCTTCCCTAATTAAGTGGTAAACTTGAGGACAGGATCACACGACATTCAGTTTTATACCCACTGTTAACAAGTTCTGGCACAATTACTGAGCATGCTGATAAAGTCCTGTGTTCTCAACAACAGTTTCCAATTTGAAAGTACCATCATGCTTACTTCCTTGTTTACTTATAAATAACTGGGAACAAAAGCAGCTGGCTGACTAATAAAGAAAAAGATTCTGGGGCCTTATTCTGCATACATTTACTATGACACAGAAGGCAAAATCAGCATTAATTTTTTTCAAAGAACAGAAAAACTGTTTCATGAGTACTTATTACTAAAGGGGGACCTGTTTTGTCTTGGTCCCAACCCTAGAGGTTACAGTCATCAAACTGGATTTGATCCTCAACTAAAGAAGCAGAGCCATGGTTGATGGAAGAAGAAACAGAAGCTGCTGCTCAAACTGGAATGCCATCCTAGGACTGAAAGGTGACAAGCACCTGTTATGGATGACTGAAAAGAATGGCAAGTGAGCCTGCATCCCTGATAGGCCAATGGAACCACCACCGGAACCAGCCCTAGGCTTCCCTCTGTTTCTCTTACAGTGGGCCTCCATATCCATGGATAAGAAACCAGCAGATATGGTGGGCTGATTGAAAGAGACTTAAAACATCTGCAGATTTCTGCCTGGGGCCCCGAAGTAATCCCTGCAGATACAGAACGATGACTGTACTTAAGGAAAATGCCCATCCCCCAGTTTGTTTCCACCATTCTTTTTGATTTCCATAGCAACTGAAGATGATTTCTGATTGACAGGAAAGACAATACAAGATCAGAAGAAAATTTAGAAAAAAATTTGTATACCCAGAACAGTATAGAGATATTCTCAAGACTAGACTACTGGAAGCCATAGGGGAAAAGATAGACATAAATGATAATGTGAAAGCCCAAAAGAAAATGGTGGCCAATGATTCCATAAACTAAGACAAAAACTAGAAGACAGACTGACAAAACATACTGGCAAACAAAGCTAAAGGATTATATCCAGAATGTATCAAAGGCAACCAACAACTCAATAAGGAAAAAATCCAACAGGAAAAAATAAGTAAAACTATGAATAAGCAATTCAAAGACCTAAAAAATCAAAAGGACCAACAAATATAAGAAAAGCTATATTTACTCAGCTTCACAAGTAGTTAGGAAAATGCAGAATTAAGCACTATAAGAAACTTTTTATAACTGATTTTATAGTCAAAGAAAAACATCAGTGATAGTGAGTTTCTGAGATAAACAGTTACTCCCAGATTGTAATGATGGCAGTAAGAACTGTGTCAACATTTCTGGAAAATAATCTGGCATTATTTGTCAAAATTAAGCAGTATACATTATGTATAAGACATCTGTCACAATACTGTTGTAATATAAGACTAGAGACAACACAGATGTCCAAAATAAAAACAGATATGCCTTCAGACATCTACTGCTACAAAACTAACCACTTCAAGCTTACTGCTTCCAAGTAACGTCACTTCTCACAACTCTATAGGTTGGCTGAGCCATCTCTTTGCTGTTTTCACCTCTGGTTCCTCTGCAGGTGCATTCAGCTCAACCATCAGCTAGGTTAATACAACCAAGATGGCTGGTTGGTGCTGACTGGGCAAGACACCCCAGTTCTCTCACCCTCCTCTAAGCTAGACCAGCTTCCTTACATGGCAGCTATGGGAAAGCATTCTTTGAAGTCTTCTTAAAGACTAAACCCCAGAACACATCATATCCATCATATTCATTGGCCAAAGCAAACCATAAGGCTAGCCAAGACTCAAGAGGTGGGGAAATAGACGGGAGAAGTAGCAAAGCCTTGTATCAAAGAGGAATACATATCAGTATGGGAGAACTTTATGGTCATTAATCATTCTATCACCCGTAGGCAGGGGAGTGTTAACAGTAATATTATACAGTTACATATTTTATCACATATATGTTGTTTGTAAATCTTGGAAATAGGCTTATAAATTAACTAATGAAATACTGAGCTATGCAAAGTAGTCAGTATGTCGGCTGAGAATGCAGAGCACTGAGGGCATGTCAGGAAGGCCAACACAGGTGTGGCCCAGAGGTATGGATAACATGGTGTTGTTGCAGACAGGGAGTTGCACAGTGCTGTGGGCCCAGTGAGGGCCTGTGCATCCCCAGGCCAATAGGCTCAGCAGTCAACGATGCAGGGTGTGGTAGGTAGGGAAAGATATAAATAAGAGACAGGGTGTGGCCCAGAGGTATGGATAACATGGTGTTGTTGCAGACAGGGAGTTGCACAGTGCTGTGGGCCCAGTGAGGGCCTGTGCATCCCCAGGCCAATAGGCTCAGCAGTCAACGATGCAGGGTGTGGTAGGGAAAGATATAGGGAGATGATGGCCTGCATGACAGAGAGAATGGAAACAAAACAACTGGACAAATGATAACTATAATGAGGTTAATGTGAAGCTAAGGTTCTTACCACCAGAGAAGGCATTATGAACATGGAAAGGGCAAAGACTAAAAGAACCTTGGGATACCAGATTGGAATTGCAAGTATATAAATAAACTCCTGGTTTTATAACATATGTACACAGGTATAAAAATAATGATGGATGTATATGAGTGTATTATATACATAAATACATGTATATAAACCATACTCGTATTTCCTAGTTCCTATAAGTAATGACACCCCAGTGGCAATGAGCAAACTAAGTCTCTAAACTTTCATTTTTAAAAAACATCTTCTATATAAACAAAAATACCAAATTAGGCTCCTTGGAGAAATGGCTGACTCCAGGGCTAGGCCAGGCAAAGTACAATATGAATCAGGAACAAACAGCATGTACCAGAAGGGCACAATGAATGAGACGGCACATGATAAGTTGGCACGGGAGCCAGATTGAAGGGGCGCCCACTGGCTAAACCAGGGACAACTGAGACAGCAAAATAAAGAATAAGTAACAAATCACAACACACTAAAATCAAAACCCATGAGTCCTTACTGATTTAGTAAACTCGTAAACAAAGGAGAAAGCAAAGTTCTACCTTAAAATACCACCTAATACACATAAAAGGAGTAACAGAAACAGAGAAATATACAAGCAGTTAATTCAGGTGGGAGTCATCACTAATACCCACACCAAGGCTAGTGAGTAGAAGTTTGATGAGAGTCAAGATGTATAATTTTGGAATACCTCTTCACACATACATTGATCAAATACAAAAGGACACCAATATGATCAAGGTGTTTATCAGCAGCAGTAGCGTGATTGGACATCGTATGCCGGTGGATGCAACACACCAGGATTGGCACAGGCCCACTTCTGTGGTATTCCTGCCAGAAATGTCGGACTTGACTGGAGGCGTGAGGAAATAGCACATGGACCTAGGTTAAGGGTCATCCTAAAGAACAGAGGGTCTGTACTTCCTAAAACTGTCAAAGACATGAAAGAAAGGTGGGAAAGGAAACTAAACAAGTCTGTAAAAACGTGACAACTAAATACAACACATATTCATGGATACAATCCTAGACCAGAAAAGAAACAGATGTTGTTGGGAGAGTCAGTGAAATATGAATGGGTTGGTAGGGTTGTATCAATGCCTATTTTCTGATTTGTAGGGTTACATAAGAGAGTGCTTTGTTTTTGAGAAATAGACATTGTAGTATTTATGGGCAATGGAACACCACGTCTACAGCTTGCTCTGAAAGTTTCAAAAAAAAAAAAAAAGACTGTGATGATGGGTAAAAATGCATGCATTTATACACACATACACAAACATGTATGCAACATACATATAAAGAAATAGAACAGGCAATGGAAGAAATACAGTAAAATGTTAAGAATGGTGAAATCCGAATGAAGGAGATATAGGAGTTCTTTGTACTGTTCTGGCATCTTTTCTGTTAAATCTAAAATTATTTCAAAATAGTTTTTTTTAATGTGATTATCAACATGTGACACAGAACATCTGGTGATACAGCAAATGATAAGCAGCTATTGTCTGAAGCTAGGAGACAGAATGAAAACGCTGCCTTAATATGTATATTTACATACTTTCCTCTCCAATACCCAGAGGGGAAACATGAATAGGAGGGCAATGTTTTTATGCATGTGGCATAAAGGCATCTCAATGTTTCTGTTTTTGAATTTTATTTATTTTGCCTGTGCTGGGTCTCCGTTGCTGTGCGGGTTTTTTAGCTGCAGCGAGTGGAGGCTGTTCTCTTGCTGTGGGATGCGGGCTTCTCACTGCAGCAGCTTCTTTTATTGTGGAGCACGGGCTTAGCTGCCTGTGGCATGTGGGATCTTCCTGGACCAGGGATTGAACCCACGTCCCCTGAATTAGCAGGCAGACGCTTAATCACTAAACTACCAGGGAAGCTCATTTCAAGGTTTTTAAGTGAACTTTCTTATCTCTTCATGGATTTTAAATAGGCGTTTTGAAGTTCCTTAATAAAAGGAATTCTGACTTTATTCATCTGTGTGGTCCCAGTACCTAACACATTAATGATTTTGTCAGTTATGTCTTGAATACAAATTCTACCCCCAGTATTAGAAAATACTACCCCTAGATCAGAAAATACAGTGATCTAAGTACCAAGAATTCTACCACACTGAATTCTATGTCAAACTAAAATATATAAATATGTATTAGACTGATGATCGAAAAATACCAAGGATTATCTTTCTTAGAAACTTGGAAGATTATATGCTCTACATTCCTAAAAACAAGAATGTATAATCAGAAGCAAAAGGCCCTAGTCTAAAGAATGGCTAACTGTTGACAGTTTGGGGTTAAAAAAAAGGGGGGGGGAGATCCACAAAACCCCAAAAAACAGAATAGAAATGAAACTTGGTCTAAAGACCTGACACTGGTTGATCATCTTTCAAAAAGTCTAAGAGGGTCTGAAAAATAATTAGACTGAACTATATCAAAGTGCTGATAAAGCATATATCCTCCCAACAGGCGAGTAAAGATCATGTCTAAATCAGAAGGAATACATTTTCACTGTAGAAACCAAAACTCTTCAAGGCATCAAAGAACTGTTAAAATTAAACTCAAAATGTTTAAAAGCTGAATAGATTTTATATTGCTTGATACTCTCTCCTTCACGGAGAATACAAATATTTTTAGTACATTTTCTAGGTCCCACTGATTAACTAGAAGGAAAAAAGTTACATATGCCTGAAAATCTGTTACAGTTAACCATAACGAACTTCAGAACTGCCTTTTCAAAGGTTTAAACAACTGAAAACTACATTTTGATATTATACAATTCATCTGTTCCAGTAAATAAAAGATACTAATACCTTATGAAATTAGAATCTTTCATTCAAAGTATTATTAACCTGACCTGACCAAGAGGTGAAAGACTTATACACTGAGAACTATAAAACACTAATAAAGGAAATTGAAGATGAGTCAAAGAAATAGAAAAATATCCCATGCTCTTGGATTGGAAGAAGTAATATTGTTAAAGTGGCCATACTACCCAAAGCAATCTACAGGTTTAATGTGATCCTTATTAAATTACCCATGACATTTTCCATAGAACTAAAATGTGTAAATCCTAAAATTCATACAGAACTATGAAAGGCCCAGAACTGCCAAAGCAATCCTGAAGAAAAAGAACAGAGCAAGAGGCATAACTCTCTCAAGTTTCCAACAATACTACAAAGCTACAGTAATCAAAACAGCATGGTACTGGCACAAAAACAGACTTATGGATCAATGGAACAGAACAAAGAGCCCAGAAATAAACCCACACATCTACAGTTATTAATCTTCAACAAAAGAGGCAAGAATATACAATGAGTAAAAGACAACTCTTCAGCAAGTGATGTTAGGAAAGCTGGACAGCCACATGTAGAGAGAACACATCCTCTCGTCATACACAAAAATAAATTTAAAATGGCTTAAAGACTTAAACATTAGACATGACACCATAAAACTTCTAGAAGAGAACACAGGCAAAATATTCTGACATAAATCATATCAATGTCTTCTTTGGTCAACCTCAAAAGGCAATAGAAATTAAAAACAAAAATAAACAAATGGAACCTAATCAAACTTGCAAGTTTTTGCAAAGTAAAGGAAACCATAAAAAAAGAAAATAATGAAAAGATAGCCTACAGAATAGGAGAAAATATCTGCAAGATGATGCAACTGACAATTAATTTTCAAAAAATACAAACAGCTCTTACAAGTCAAAAACAAAACAAACAGCCCAATCCAAAACTGGGCAGAAGATCTAAATAGACATTTCTCCGAAGAAGAAATACAGATGGTCAATAGGCACACAAAAAGATGCTCAACACCTCTAATTATTAGAGAAATACAAATCAAAACTACAATGAGATACCACCTCACACCAGTAAGAACAGCCATCACTAGAAGTCTACAAATAACAAATGCTATAGAAGGTGTGAAGAAAAGGGAACCCTCCTACACTACCGGTGGGAATGTAAGTTGTTGCAGCCACTGTGGAAAATGTATGGAGGTTCCTCAGAAAACTAAAAACAGAATTACCACATGGATCCAGCAATCACACTCTTGGGCATATATCTGGACAAATCTATAATTCAAAGATACATGTACCCACCACGCCCATGTTCAAAGCAGCACAATTTACAACAGCCAAGACACAGAAGCAGCCTAAATGTCCAATGATTGATGAATAAAGATGCGGTACATATATACAATGGAATGCTACTCAGCTATATTTAAAAAAGAATGAAAAAAAATGCCATTTGCAGCAATACAGATGCAACTAGAGATTATCACACTAAGTAAATAAGAAAGAGAAAGACAAATACCACACGGTATCACTTGTATGTGGAATTCAAACTATGACACAAATGAGCCTGTCTACAAAACAGAAACACAGACAAAGAGAAGAGGCTGGTGCTTGCCACGGGGAGGGGACTGGCAGAAGAATGCGGCGGGAGGCTGGGGTTAGCAGATACAAGCTTTTATCTACACAATAGGTAAACAGCATGATCCTACTGTACATCACAGAGAACTATATTCAATATTCTATGATAAACCATAAAGGAAAAGAGTATTTTTAAAAGAATGTATATATATATATATCTATAACTGAATCATATGGTCATACAGCAGTAATTAACACATCGTAAATCAACTTTACTTCAACTTTAAAAATTGTTTTACCTACAGGGAAAAAAATTAAATGGTTATAACTATATAACATGTTTATACATAACTATATAACAAGGACTTCCCTTGTGGCTCAGCCAGTAAAGAATCTGCCTGCAATGCAGGAGACATGGGCTCGATCCCTGGGTTGGGAAGAACCCTTGGAGAAGGGAAAAGCTACCCATTCCAGTATTCTGGCCTGGAGAATTTCATGGGCTATATAGTCCATGGGGTCGCAAAGAGTCGGACTTCACTGAGCAACTTTCACTTTCAACTATATTACAAGTCTTTTCTCTTAATGGGAAACCTTAATGTCAAATCTTTTCTAGCATATAACAAATAAAACAATATTCAGCATTACTATAAACCAGAATCTGTGTGGTTTTTAAATGGAGATAAAATATTTCTTAGGAAAGTAATAAGAATCAAATGAAATGTGTAATAACTAAATACATGGTGGTCAGTGTGAATTAAACACTCAATAAATGGCCTTTACTGTATTAGTTCTCATAGAAAGGAAGTCAAACAATCCTGAAATATGGTCCAGTGACTTAAAAAAGTATTAGAGATGTCTGTAAAGGCATATGGATAAAGTCACAGTTAAATATACAGAATGGGAAATTCAATAAGGAAAGGATTTACTTATCCTTGGAGTCCCAGAATCTAACACAGAGCCTGGTACAGAGTAGGCCTTTAATAAAGGTTACTGAAATAAAGTGAATATGAAAGTTAGTTATCTGAAAAAAAAAAAAAAGAGTAACCTGAGGTTGTCTGAAAAATAAAGAATCCCCAAATTACCAATACTACTGTCTGAGTAAATCACACTTTGAGAAAGAAAACAAAATACCTAAGCATTTTAAGACCATGCACAGAAACTCCTCTTAGACTGGTCTTTTTAATAATGACGGAGTCACTCTCAAATATGTTTTGGCAAATGTGTCATACATAAAGTTCCATATTAGAAATATTTTAAAATTTCATCTAATTAATTATGCATCCCCAAATGGGGAAAAGTGAGGAATCTTTCCTAACTTCCATTGAAGGAGAATCAGATAAACTTAAATCATAGTTTTTCCACCTATTTTTATATGAAAATTAGTTTAAGCTTTTACCTACAAGTACGTTGTAAATACACATATTTCACTTTCACAAGTTCAAATGCACATCCCAGAAAAGGAAACAAAAAAAAACCCCAACTCTCTCAAAAGTGGACAGTGCTCCTATAGGAGTATAAAAGAGGAGCAAACAAAATTTCCCTTCCGTGTCTCAGCAGCCACCTGTTACAGCCCACACTTATGGCACAGGCAGCATGGTCTGGGAACACTTTCACATTGAAAACTCAAAATTCCAAGTGCAATGGACAAGGGAAAAAGCATAATGTGGAAATAGAGCCCTATCTTCTCCACTCTAAGTCCAGAGGTAATAGAGGTCAATAGACTTTTTAAAAAAGATTTTTTCAAGTTATTTCCCATTTTACTAAACGTAAAACCACACCCTTAATAATACATTCGACTCTGTGTGGTGCTTGGCTTTTGAAACATGCCAGGAAAGTACATTTCCAGAGAGATAGCTGGAGCTACATCTCTTAAGCATACTTCAAACTAAAATCTGTGAACAGTGTGCAGTTACAAATCAAATAATGGTCTCAAATCAACTGCTGGGAGGTTCCGAAAACAAACAAACAAAAATCACTGTTAATACATTAACCTTTCTGAACAAAATGACGTTTTCAGAAAAATCACACACACATACACACACACCAAAGCTACCAGTCTACATCAGAGAATAATTTAAAGAACAGTAACAAAGAGGCTGTAATACACAGAGGAAAATCATTCTTAAATTATCTTTTGCTTTCTACAATGCCTTGAAAAGTATAAACTACGTGAAGTCGCCTAAGAACTACTGTCCAGACACTGACAATGTTACAGTTATTCTTAAGGCTAATTTCTGGAAAGTTCTGCAGTGGCAATTTAAAAAAAGAAAACCAAATTTTAACGAGGAAAAAAATGCTTAGTTCAAAATCTGTAAATACACGTTGACAGTATTTACAGTTAATTCTTTTTTTCTTTAAACTAAGAAACAGGAAGGTGGTAGGCACAATGGTGTGTAACATCCGTAGGTGGTTGAGCCAAACCAAATTCAAAAAGATCTCTGTGGAACTAAGGATTCCAAATAATATCTTGACAAATATAACATGACATGATCAAAAATCACTTTAGCTACTTTTTTCCTTTACTAAGAAAGCAAAACCTTCCAGTACAAAGGTTTTCACATTACACACACTTTTAGAATTACATGTAAATCCAAAACACTAAAATTATCAAAAGTTAACCAAAACCCATTTGAAAATATGAGACTTCCGTTTTTCATACTGGTTTCTCAGACCTACTAGTAAATCTCCCCTGGAACGGGTCTTCATTTCAATACAAGATTGTTCAATATGCCACTTCGTGTGAATACAGCTTGTGAGACTATTCTCCAAACCTCCCCCGGAGATGCTTAATTACAGCTCTAATTCCAATTTCCTGCGACTCAAACAGTCACATACAGAAAACAGCTTATATACACAGGAGAGGAGAGGAAAGGAGGTCCAGGGGAGCGGCCCATTTTTGTGTGGTGGCAGAAGCTGCAAAAATAAAGGTTCACTGGAGATATTATCCCCACCCATCACAGCCCTCCAGAACGCTTTTCTCCATCCACCCGCTCCAGACTCTCGAGCTCTCCAGAACGGACGAACCCGTGGCTTTCCACGTCTCAGGGGATGGGCGGGGGAGGCTGTGAGGTCCGGGGTACACACAGAAAAAGAGGGAGGGCACAGATCCTTTGAGGACGGAGGGACAAGGAGATGCATCCAGATGAGGAGGCTGGGACGCGCCACGGAGACACCGAGGCTTGCAAATTCGCTGACAGCAAAGCTCACATGAGGCAGACAGAGGATGTTGCCTTTTCAGAGAGGGGAACAGACAATTCTCCAGAAGGGAGATGGCATCTGTAAGAGTCCCGGGAGGGCGTGAACTAGGTAGCGCTGAACTCGGAGCTCAAAATGGGTAGACACCGCCTCAAAAAGACCCGCACGGCGAGGATAAGACTTACGGTTACTTGCCGGACTGAGGGTAGGGGTCGGGTGGACCCTGCAGCTCTGCAGTTCTGCCACCGCCGCGGCGCCCCTCTCTCCCGCCGAGCCGGTGACCTCAGGTACTCTCTGCGCCCCACCCACCCGGGGGGACGCCCCTTCTCCGAGTGCGACCCTCCTCGCCCGCTCGGACGCGCCCGCCCGGCAGAGACTGCTGGGGCCGAGAGTGCGCACTGGAGGCCCGCGGGGACGCAGCGAGAGCTGGAGGCGCCCGCGGCGAGGCTCAGACTGGGCGGGCGCCCCCCATCCCTCTCTCGCCGCCGCGCCGCCTTACTCGGGGGAGGGGAAGAGGGGGCGGTGGCTCTCGCCTCCGCCTCGCGGTCAAGTCCGGCTCAGGCTCCAGCCTGGAGCGCGCGCGCGCGCAGCACGGGCCGTCCTCCTCCCCTCCCCCGCCTCCGGCTCAGCCGCTGGCGCACCCGCAGCCGCCGCTACCCCGTCCCCGAGCCGCTCGCCACCAGCCCCAGACAGCCGGCAGCCCCAGCGAGAAGCGGTAGGAACGGCAGCACCTCAGCCACCGCCCCGGAAGCTCTTCCCTGCCAACCGCGCGTCTTTAAGGGGTGTGAACCCGGAAGCAATTTCCTCGCTCCGGTAGCGGCGGGATGGAAAGCTAAGGCCTTTGAAGACCTGGAGTCCCCTAATTAGAGAGCAGGTGAGGAGTGTATGGCGCAGAGCTCAGAGGCGAGCAGAGGCCAGTAAAGAGCTGGTGGACAAGAGGCTCTCCAGTCCCAGAGACCGGATCTCTCGAGTTGCCGGAGTGGGTCGCGGCCGTACTCGCCAGGCGGCTTCAGCTGGCGACCGAGTGTTTTCCTGTCACAGGAAGTTGGGCCTGGCCGCTGGGAAAGCGAAGGGAAGGCGGAATGGGAAAGCTGTGAAGGGCCCCCGCCCCCGCCCCCCGGTGACTGTCCCACCCCCTGAGTTGCCTGTAGCGGCCCGTGAGGCACTCGGCCCCCAGCACGGGTGAGACGAGGAGGACGGCGGTCCAGACTCCAACGAGACAGACGGAGAGGTAGGAGGAGGCCGAACTCTCTCCACCCAGGCAAGGACTTCATTTCTTATAAGCCAAAGACGCTTTTTGTGTGGCACCTCTGTGCAAAGAGGCGTGCCCGCCCTCTTCTGGTAATGGGCGCGGGTGGGTGGTGTGGCCGAGGGAAAACCTCCTAGGAAGTGTTTACTTTTGTCACTTCAGGAAAAGCGATTGACAGCAGCTCGTCCCTCCTCTCTGTCCTTCTCTGCGTCTTTTAAGGCTTTTGACTGTCTTTCTTTGCTTGTTTCTCCGTGGTCTTTTTAGCTTCACTAGAAATTTTTCATCTAGCTGACCTGACTCCGGATTTCACCTCCATTCCCATCTCACTCATGGAGAGGTTTTTAAAACTTCAGTTTCCTTGCCAATGCTTCCTTCAGCATCACGTCTTTTAACTGTTGTGATGTTCTTATTTATTGGGGGAAAATGTGAAAAGCTCGAAAATGTTTTCATAACAATAGAAAATCAAATATTTTATGGTCTTTTCGACTTAATCCCATGTTAGTGTATTGGTTATTTTTCCCTTCAAACTGGGTTGTGGAACCACAGCAGCACTTGATATAAAGTATATTTGGATATACTACGGATGAAATCATACTCCTCCAAATAACCTCCTTAAATATACTTGATGTTCACTGTAGGAATTCATTAGTTCCTTCTCTGTTAGTCAAATTTAGTATAATTGCCTTCAAAAGTTATTTGAAGATTATTAAATATTTTACAGAATAGAAT
>SJYC01144967.1:0-37569 GCA_006408675.1 Madoqua kirkii | reverse complement strand
CCAGCGTTTCTCATGATGTACTCTGCATAGAAGTTAAATAAGCAGGATGACAATATACAGCCTTGACGTACTCCTTTTCTTATTTGGAACCAGTCTGCTGTTTCATGTCCAGTTCTAACTGTTGCTTCCTGACCTGCATACAGGTTTCTCAAGAGGCAGATCAGGTGGTCTGATATTCTCATGTCTTTCAGAATTGTCCACAGTTTATTGTGATCCACACAGTCAAAGGTTTTGGCATAGTCAATAAAGCATAAATAGATGTTTTTTGAAACTCTCTTGCTTTTTCAATCATCCAGCAGACGTTGGCAATTTGATCTCTGGTTCCTCTGCCTTTTTTAAAACCAGCTTGAACATCTGGAAGTTTGTGGTTCACGTATTGCTGAAGCCTGGCTTGGAGAATTTTGAGCATTACTTTAGGCTGTATTACATAACTGAAATCACAAATCAATAAATTAAATTCTTCCTGTCATTACGATGCAAGATTTGTTCCTGGCAGGGAGAAGGGTAATACAGAACAACATGAAGCCTCATTTCAAATGCATTTGATTTAAAACTGCAAAAAAAATTTATTTGAAAAGAAAATGTATTAAACATTATATCATAAGAATATTCCGATTTGAATTGCTCTTTTGATTTGTTTTATCAAAGAGAAGTTATAAGATATTAGACAAAGAGCTCCAACTGAAGATCAGAATCTGAGGTTTAGACCAAAGCCTTCCTCTTAACCTCTCATGAGCCTCTGGCCTCTCATCTGTGAAGTCAGAATAATGCTCTCCTTCACAGGGCTTGTCTGATGATCAGATGCGTTGATGTATATGGAAATGTTTCATAACTTCAAAATAGCATGCAAGTGTGGGGAATAAAGCAAGTACTGTGTTCATCCTTTTTCTATAATCAAGTCTTTTGCACTGTATTCTATTAATAATCTCTAGCATTGTACAGGAAACGGTGTGGCATGGTGCATGAAATCAAAAATATCTATCAATAATCACAATATAGCCATGGTTTCATTAATATCTAGCACATCTCATTAGTGATCACTCATGCTCAGCCGTGAACAGCTCTTTGCAACCATACAGATTGAAGCCCGCCAGGCTCCTCTGTCCATGGGACTGTCCAGCAAGAACACTGGAGTGGGTTGCCATGCCCTCCTCCAGGGCATCTTCCTAATCCAGGGATCTAACCCATGTCTGTTATGTCTCCTGCATTGCAGGCAGATTGTTTACCACTTGAGCCATCAGAGAAGCCCTCTCATTAGGAAAAAAGTATTTAAATAATTACATTTTATTTTTCTTTCGGCTTTCAATTTTTTAATTGTAAAGTAAATGTAAAATTTATCATTCTGACTATTTTTAAGTGTAAA
Organism: Madoqua kirkii; assembly: GCA_006408675.1. NCBI lineage: Eukaryota > Metazoa > Chordata > Mammalia > Artiodactyla > Bovidae > Madoqua > Madoqua kirkii. The sequence continues at coordinate 36,206 of SJYC01144967.1, read as the reverse complement.
TTCACTACCATTAAGTATATTCAAATGTTGTCTAACCACCACCACTATTCAGGGAACCAGAAAAGAAAACAAAGAAAAACCACTAAAGCAGAAAAGCTTCAGTTTTCAGAAATAGAAACTTTGTGCCCATTGGACAATAATCCTCACTTCTCTCTTCTCAGCCCCTGGTACCCTCATATTTTCTTGAAGGAATAATCTTTCTTCCCTATTTGCTCACCTATAAGAACAATAAAATATCCTCATACACAGGAATTGAAAAGTAAAATGTAGCTAAAATGCTCAAATACAGTTTGTAAGTTTGCATACACTGGCTATGGGAAACAAGTTAAAAAAAAGTTTCCATACATAAAAACCTACTTTGATTGCCAACCAACAATTGTTCCAAAACCTTCCAGGGAAATAAAGGTAAATAAATAACTTCTCTGTAGTGTCCTAAAAAGATGTATATATAAGCATACAACCAATTTCCACTGGAAATTGGAAATAAAAATTGAAACTTGGAAGTTATTTTAAGGACCAAGAAAATCAAATGCTAACAGAGTCAGTCAGGGGATAATATGCACAACAGGTAAGTTGAACAATCTAGATAAAGCGAGTTAGTTTGAAGAAGCACATTTAGGAGCAAGGACAAAATAAAGAAAAAGAACTCAAGATCTAAGTTCGCAAATGCAGGAAACTAAACAGTTGTAATTTTAGCCCAATATGTTCAGAGAGTATTCAGGAAAGGAATGCTCTCTGGAACAAGCATAGATCACTCCAACTTACTTTAAAACTAGGGTGCAGTAATAACTGCTTTCTGTTAAATCTAAGGGCTAAGTAATATAAGTAAATCAGTCTTATCAGGGTCATAAAAACATGTTCTATTTAAAATCCTACCATAGTCAGGGACAGAAAAACTGTCCATCTTTTGAGTCTGACCAGGACAATTAGATATGTCCAGCTACTCCTTTCTGTGTGTGCCTGTCTGACTCTTGGTGACCCCATGGACTACAGCCTGCCAGACTCCTCTGTCCATTTGATCTCCCTGACAAAAACAGCAGAAGGGGTTGTCATTTCCTCCTTCAGGGTATCTTCTCAACCCAGGGCTCAAACCTGTGTCTCCAGTGTCTCCAGCATTGGCAGACATTCTCTACTGCTGAGCCACAGGACTGGCAAAGGTCAGTTTTCATTCCAATCCCAAAGAAAAGCAATGCCAAAGGATGCTCAAACTACTGCACAGTTGCACCCATCTCACACGCTAGCAAAGTAATGCTCAAAATTCTCCAAGTCAGGCTTCAGCAATACATGAACCACAAACTTCCAGATGCTCAAGCTGGTTTTAGAAAAGGCAGAAGAACCAGAGATCGAATTGCCAACATCCGTTGGATTGCAGAAAAAGCAAGAGAGTTTCAGAAAAACATCTATTTCTGCTTTATTGACTATGCCAAAACCTTTGACTGTGTGAATCACAATAAACTGTGGAAAATCCTGAAAGATATAGGAATACCAAACCACCTGACCTGCCTCTTGAGAAATCTATATGCAGGTCAGGAAGCAACAGTTAGAACTGGACATGGAAAAACAGACTGGTTCCAAATAGGAAAAGGAGTATGTCAAGGCTATATATTGTCACCCTACTTATTTAACTTATATGCAGAGTACATCATGAGAAACGCTGGGCTGGAAGAAGCAAAAGCTGGAATCAGATTGCTGGGAGAAATATCAGTCACCTCAGATAGGCAGATGACACCACCCTTATGGCAGAAAGTGAAGAGGAACTAAAAAGCCTCTTGATGAAAGTGAAAGAGGAGAGTGAAAAAGTTGGCTTAAAGCTCGACATTCAGAAAACGAAGATCATGGCATCTGGTCCCATCACTTCATGTCAAATAGATGGGGAAACAGTGGAAACAGTGTCAGACTATTTTTGGGGGCTCCAAAATCATTGCAAATGGTGACTGCAGCTATGAAATTAAAAGATGCTTACTCCTTGGAAGGAAACTTATGACCAACCTAGATAACATATTCAAAAACAGAGACATCACTTTGACAACAAAGGTCCATCTAGTCAAGGCTATGGTTTTTCCAGTGGTCATGTACGGATGTGAGAGTTGGACTGTGAAGAAAGCTGAGTGCCAAAGAACTGATGCTTTTGAACTGTGGTGTTGGAGAAGACTCTTGAGAGTCCCTTGGACTGCAAGGAGATCCAACCAGTCCATTCTAAAAATCAGTCCTGGGTGTTCTTTGGAAGGAATGATGCTAAAGCTGAAACTCCAGTACTTTGGCCACCTCTGCAAAGAGTTGACTCATTGGAAAAGACTCTGATGCTGGGAGAGATTGTGGGCAGGAGGAGAAGGGAACGACAGAGGATGAGATGGCTGGATGGCATCACCAACTCGATGGGCGTGAGTTTGAGTGAACTCTGGGAGTTGGTGATGGACAGGGAGGCCTGGCGTGCTGCGATTCATGGGGTTGCAAGGAGTCAGACACGACTCAGTGACTGAACTGAACTACTATTACTCCCATTTTATAGATGAGGGAAATGAGACAAGGGTCTAAGCATCTTTTCCATCTTTAAATAGCTTAAAGTGAACACAGGATAGTTTGTTCCAAAGCCAAAGTCCTTGACCTCTCCAGCTATTTAACCATTTTATTGGATATCTTAAAGTAATATTGAGTGCTGGTTCCTATGCATCCTTACCCCACTAACACCATCACTGAAACACTTGGCTTTGTCCTAATAATCATAGCCCTGCTGCTGCGATGCTTACTTTTATCTTTTCTCCCTCTCTCTGTTTTGGCTTGTCATTTTACAGCAATGTCTGGAAATATTTTCTTTCTCAGTTTCCACAAAACTCTTGTACATTCTATTTATTACTGGATCATCTCACTTTATTGATTTTTTTTCATAAGCCACACATTCCCACTACCATAAAAATATCAAACACTTGATCCAATTATCATTTTCTCCATGTAGCCTTTTAGTTGATGGTAACCATATACTTTATTGTTTAAACCAAGACACTTTTGAGAGTGGATATATTACATTTACAGCAAGTTTGAACTTAGGTTGTTCTGGGCAAACCAGGAGGTACAGTTCCATCACTTCTGATGCACAAAGGACAATTCAGCTGTACAACCACATTGTGACTAAAGAGATGTCCTAGCTACCAGCTTCCCCACTGACTGGTAATATCATGTCTTCTTCCAATAGCCCTGGCTACAGAAGAATTAGGACTCAGCTGGGGCCTTTGAATAACAACAAGCACAAGGAAAACAGTCTTGCCAAAATTTTAAAACAAAAAATGAAGAATAAAAGAATAAGCTTTTAAGGTTCTAAGTCTATTATAACCAATAACAAGCAGACAGAACTGAATAAAAATAGACTTAAAAGTATTTAGTAATATTTCTTTAAATCAGCAGGGTATAAAGAACAGAGACCTCACTTCTTAAAGTCTTCTAATAAAATCCTCAGTACACAAGGAAAACAGTCTTGCCAAAATTTTAAAACAAAAAATGAAGAATAAAAGAATAAGCTTTTAAGGTTCTAAGTCTATTATAACCAATAACAAGCAGACAGAACTGAATAAAAATAGACTTAAAAGTATTTAGTAATATTTCTTTAAATCAGCAGGGTATAAAGAACAGAGACCTCACTTCTTAAAGTCTTTCTAATAAAATCCTCAGTTTAATCTTACTGAAAACACTCATTTCTTGTTAAATAAACATTATCTAATGAACAAAGGATTTTCACAAAATCCTTTCATATCTTGTTATTCTCAAGTATAAATTAAAGCTTTTAACTTGTCTTTATAATGCAATCTCAATGTCAACTCTCTAACCTTTCTCCATAGCATTTAATACTGTTATTTCTGAAACATAAAGAATGGCCAGCTTGCCAAAAAAATTAAAAGCAGAAGAAAAAAAAAGGAGACAAAATATATAAAATGAAATCCTGATTTCATAATTATTAAAGTGGTAGTGATTAAGAAATAAGCTTGACCTGTTAGATCTATTTTCAAGATTCATTTCTATAATGCTTCAGATTGAAATGATGTTGAAGCTACCTGTCTCAGAAACTGATTGGGGGAACATTTTTTTCATAGATTGTAAAAATGATAACTAATAGCTATTTGATATCATTGCTTCAAAATAACAATATGAGTTTATATAACTATCTCTGAGAAATATATTAGTTATAAATTTATAAGTTTTGTAGAGACTTTAATGTGTATGGGATTCTATTAGATAACAGTTAATTCTAGAACAGAAATCTTAATCCCTTCTCTCCCTTGCTCCACTATCTATTGTACATCTGGATAAGAAAAGTAGAAGAAAAATGACACAAACTCAAAGTGAAATTTTGAAGGAAGAAAATTTTGCCTTTGATGGTATTTCTGGTTCTTAAAGCAAAAACAAACAAACAAACAAACTATACCACTTTTTGGCTCCCAAAAGTATTCACTATTCTTACAGAAGAAGAAAAAACAACTGACTATCCTTATTTGAATTTTGGTGAAAATTTGTTCTAACAAGTTGGCACTCACAGTTTGTATTTACAAGTTGAACTTTTAAACTCATTAGTGGATTTGAAAGTCTATCTTCATGTAAAAGAATTACAAGCAGCAAGTAGTGCTTCGATTTTTAGAAAGGGGTCCTCCCAGTCTGCAAATTCATAGCACTCTGAAGTGAATCTGAATTCAGTCCTGCTTTAAGGATTTGGCAGTGACAGACAGACACCAAGTTAGCCAAGGATGCTTCTTGGTCTGCAGCTCATGGACCTATTACTTATGCCTACAAAAGGGGAAATGGGACTGAAAATTTTAGAAGAGTTCTCAGGAGCAACACAGAAGGCCATCACAAGTACCAGTCAACGAAGCAAAAATTTTTTGGACAAAAGTCACCCAAACCAAGGACTGAGATATCCAATCCTGTCCCCTGTGCACTTTCCCTGGACAACCCACTATGTATAGTCATCTCTTAGTCCAGATACCCTACTATTTACTACCACATTGTAAAAAGTTTATTTTCAAGATCTAGAATAAAGAGAGAGACCAATCAACAGAATTTTTCTGCTCTAAAACCTCTCAACTTTGAGATCAAATACCTAAAGAGAGGATTAGCAAACCAGAAGTTAGAGGTGAAGCACAACAGAAGCCCAGCTGGTGGAACATGTGCTCCCCAAATTGTGAGCCACTGACTGTGGGAGATGAGGAAAAACTGATGATCAATCCTTGAACACTATCTATAACAGAGAAGAGAGGAAAACAATGTTTAATCTCACGGTTAAAAAGAAAATGGTACTAGCAATAATCCTCTTAATAAACTGCTTTGCAAGTGTGCCTAATCAAACATGCTATGAAATAACTGTAAAGTGTATCACACAATTTGTGGTCGATTAACACTGCTTTGCAACTTGCCTGATTATAGTAACAAATATCCTCCCTTTGTGCCTGGAGCCTGATTTGAGGGTCCCTTGTGGAAAATCCCTCAATATATCCTCTGCATCTACCATGTTCAAGGCACTGTGCTTGATCCTAAAAACACAACTTCTGCTCTTTATACAGTCAGTTCAGTTCAGTCGCTCAGTAGTGTCTGACTCTTTGCGACCCCATGAATCGCAGCACGCCAGGCCTCCCTGTCCATCAGCAACTCCTGGAGTTCACTCAGACTCACGTCCATCGAATCCGTGATGCCATCCAGCCATCTCATCCGGTTGTCCCCTTCTCCTCCTGCCCCCAATCCCTCCCAGTATCAGAGTCTTTTCCAATGAGTCAACTCTTCACATGAGGTGGCCAAAGTACTGGAGTTTCAGCTTTAGCATCAGTCCTTCCAATGAACACCCAGGACTGGTCTCCATTAGGATGGACTGGTTGGATCTCCTTGCAGTCCAAGGGACTCTCAAGAGTCTTCTCCAACACCGCAGTTCAAAAGCATCAATTCTTTGGTGCTCAGCTTTCTTCACAGTCCAACTCTCACATCCATACATGACTACTGCAAAAACCATAGCCTTAACTAGACAGACCTTTGTTGGCAAAATGATGTCTCTGCTTTTGAATATGCTATCTAGGTTGGTCATAATTTTCCTTCCAAGAAGTAAGCGTCCTTTAATTTCATGGCTGCAATCACCATCTGCAGTGATTTTGGAGCCCTCAAAAATAAAGCCTGCCACTGTTTCCACTGTTCTATTTGCCATGAAGTGATGGGACCAGATGCCATGATCTTCATTTTCTGAATGTTGAGCTTTAAGCCAACTTGTTCCCTCTCCTCTTTCACTTTCTTCAAGAGGCTTTTTGGGTAGAATAGAAAATTAAAATCTTTTAGAATTAGAGTTAGTATATCACAGCATTTTTTATTTGGGGTCTAACCAGCACCATCAAAATGGCCAAAATAAAATTTTATTTTGAAAATGAACTTAACTGTACTAAAAGAAACTTCAGTGCAAGTTTTTCATCCACATCTCAACAGTGAGAATCAACACAATGTGAAACAATGGTCAAGTGCTCTATAAGAAAGATTTAAATGTCCCTCAAAAGCATCAGATAATTACCTAAGCCAGAAGCAAGATGTTAGACTAGGCAGACTAATGTTGTGATCTTGGATGGTAATTCCCATGGTTCCTGAGGAGGACAAACATCAATCATTTAATAAATATGTGGTTTCCATTGGACTCCAGACTAGGTAAAAAAAAAAAAAAAAAAAAACCTCAGTGGTGAGAAAACCATCTAAGTTTTCCTGGCATATCAATATGCATGTCCCTTAAAGCAAGGCTATTTCTAACATAACACAGTTCTAATCTTTCTTTCAGGTTCTGTTATATTAATTAATGCCAGAATAAGCACCACAGGGAAAAATCTACATAACTGGACAATAAAGTGATGGCTTCAAACAAGATCTCACAACTTTGCTTTTTGAATAAGTATAGCAGAGTTTCCTTTTTGGTGATACTACTTTATTTCTTTTGCAAAAAATATTCTATCGTGGACTCTTCTGCCTTTCCATCACTGAGACAATTAGATCATGGCATTCAAACCCAGGGTCTCCAGTTGAGACGTGCCTGTGAAGATATCACTTGTATGGAAGTAAGAAGATACTACTTGATTGTAAGTAAGCCTCTGTTGGTTGCTTACACAATTGCTTAAATATTATTAACTGAGAGTTTCATTATGTTCTTTTTAAAATTATCATACAGCAATTCTTTTTCTTTTGGTGCAGGAGTCTATGGAATTCAACAATGTATGGATCTGTGTAACTCCTTCATAATTAGCATACAAAGCAACTGAATGATGCTCTAAAGTTCCATGTGCTACCCCATTATAATACCATTGTCACCACACCCAGACCTCTGGCAATCACTGACTTTTTCATTGTCTTTACAGTTTTTTCCTTTCCAAAAATATCACACAGTTGAAATCATAGAGAAAGTAGCCTTCCCTACTGACTTCTTTCACTCCACATGTCTTTGAGAATCATCCATCTTGCCTGTATCGATTTGAATATGTACCAACAGTTTGAGCCTTTTTATCTGAGTAGTATTCAACTTCCCAGGTGGCACCGGTGGTAAAGAATCTGCCAGCCAATGCAGGAACGTGAGAGATGCGGGAAGAGACTTGGGTCAGGAAGATCCCCTGGAGTAGGAAATGGAGACACACGCCAATATTCTTGCCTGGAAAATTTCATAGACAGAGGAGCCTGACAAAGAGTCGGGAGGACCTTAAGGATTGAACAACAACAGTATTCTACTGCATGGATATACCAGAGCTTATTTATCCCGGCCCCTCATAAAGGATACTGTGTTGTTTCCAGCTTCTGACTATCACCAATAAAGCTGCTCTGAACATTTTTTAATAGGAAAGAACACATCTGACTCCATCTTGGATCTAGTCTATTGCCTGTGCTTAGTCATGTTGACTCTGCTTCTTTCGTAAAAGAATGTTGCCCGGGGCCTAAAATACACAGGATAGCCCATTCAGAAGGTTCTGACCTATAGAGGCCATTCACATAAAGATAAAAGGTTGCAGAACAGAGAATAGTTGATGTTTTGGAGATTTACAGGAACATTGTGATTTGACCTATGTGGACGGCTGCTAGAACAAGTGATCCAGTCCTAAGAAGTTTACAGCAATTAACCATACCCCGGGCGTCCCTGATGGCTCCGACTGTAAAGAATCCACCTGCAGTGCAGGAGTCCTGAGTTCAATCCCTGGGTTCGGAAGACCCCCTGGAGAAGGAATGGCAACCCACTCCAGTATTCTTGCCTGAAGAATCCCATGGACTGGGGAGCCTGGCGGGCTACAGTCCATAGGGTCTCAAAAAGCCGGACATGACTGAGCTACTAAGCATAGCACACAGCTATGCCCCTTCCTCACCGTGCCTTTAAAAATGCTTTGCTGAAACCATTTGAGGAGTTTGGGGCTTTTTCCATATGAGCTACTCATTCTTCTACCCCTTCTCTACTCCGTGCAATAAACCTCTCTCTGATCCAAACTCTGACATTTCAGTTTGTTTGACCTCACTGTGTGTTGGGCACGGGAACTTGCATTTGGTAATAATATGTCTCCAAGTTTTAGAGTGAACATAAAACATAAGTTTTAGAGAAAACATAGAATTTCATTTCTCTAGAGTAAATAACTGTAAACAGGATTTCTGGAGCACATTTTGAGTATATGGGCTTCCCAAGTGGTGCTACTGGTAAAGAACCTGCCTGCCAATGCAGGAGACTCAGGAGATATGGGTTTGATCCCTGCGCCAGAAGGATCCCTTAGAGGAGGGCATGGAAACCCATTCTACTATTCTTGCCTGGAGAATCCCATGAACAGAGGAGATTGGCACGCTACAGTCCTTAGCGTCACAAAGAGCTGGACACGACTGAAGTGACCTAGCATGTTAAGTACATGTTAAGTACATATATGTATAATTTTATAAGAAACTTCCAAGCTATTTTCAGAGTATCTATATAATTTTGTACTCCTACAAGCAATGTATGAGCATTCCAGTTGCTCCTCATTCTCACTAACACTTGATATCATTGGTTACAGTTTTAAGAGTTCTAGAGTGACTTTCTTTTAAAATATCTTTATCAACTATAGTAATACATTTTAGCACTCCAATTGAGAAATAGCATTATTTTCCAATAAAGTGTTTTGTACAAAGTATTCAGATATCAAACATTTGAAACCCTAACAAAATGTTTTATTCAATACTATAAGAGCCTCCAAAATTGTATTATAACACTGGTCAGGGGAGCTGCAATAGCTCTGAGCTACTTATTTAATTCTTTTTGTATCTACAACAACTATAAAAATGTGCACCATGCTGTTACAAGAATCAGAGCCACACTCATTAGATCAATAAACAAATATTCAGTGAGAATTCTTATCCTAGGAATAGTCATGAATAGAACAGATTGGGCTTCTGTACTCATGAGGTGTTTATGTATACATATACACAAAAATAGTAATCAATTGTCTGAGTAATTATTCAATTTAAAGATATGCATAAGGTATATTAGCTGGGGATGTTTTATAACTTGACCTTAGCTTGATCATTGCCAGGTACCCACTCATATGAAGCACAAGTAAAAAATGTCAAGTATGCTTTAATTCTGATTTCATAGCAAATAATAAAATCCTCAAGTGTTCTGAGATAGTATAAACTAGAACCTAAAATACAATATGAATTGTGATGACTGAACAAAGACCTCCAGTTTCAAGTTTCTGGAAAAAGCAGATCTAGAATGCAAACAAAAAAAAAATGAATGGTACTTTAAAATATCCAGACTCTTTTGATAAATGAAGGGAGTGTCTGGGTGTCATCAACAGCTAAAACTCAATTATCCTCTCTGGCTGAAGGATGTTCCCAGGCCCCATATCCTTCCTTTCTTCTCTGAATTCTGTCTTGTCCAGATTCCCAGTTTTCATGTCATTAATAAGGATCACATTCTTATTCTCTAAGTCCTTATTCTTTAATTCTCTATTTTAATTCTCTAAACTCTTATGACTGCAAGGAGATCCAACCAGTCCATTCTGAAGATCAACCTTGGGATTTCTTTGGAAAGAATGATGCTAAAGCTGAAACTCCAGTACTTTGGCCACCTAATGAGAAGAGCTGACTCATTGGAAAAGACTCTGATGCTGGGAGGGATTGGGGGCAGGAGAAGGGGACGACAGAGGATGAGATTGCTGGACGGCATCATGGACTCCATGGACGTGAGTCTGAGTGAATTCCGGGAGATGGTGATGAACAGGGAGGCTTGGCGTGCTGCGATTCATGGGGTCACAAAGAGTCGAACATGACTGAGCGACTGAACTGAACTGAACTTAAACTCTCATTCTCTAAGTCCTCTGGATCACTGACTCTGGATTATATCTGGAGTTTTTCAGGGGAAGACAGTAGTAGCCCATGAAGGACTCCTATCTCACTTCACATCCCACCCCCTCAGCTGGGTTGTCCAGAGAAGAAATCAGACATGAAGAGTTCACTTGTGATTCACTTTTGAACTGTGGTGTTGGAGAAGACTTAAGAGTCCTTTGGACTGCAAGGAGATCCAACCAGTCCATTCTGAAGGAGGTCAGCCCTGGAGGTTCTTTGGAAGGAATGATGCTAAAGCTGAAACTCCAGTACTTTGGCCACCTCATGCGAAGAGCTGACTCATTGGAAAAGACTCTGATGCTGGGAGGGATTTAGAGCAGGAGGAAAAGGGGACGACAGAGGATGAGATAGCTGGATGGCATCACGGACTCGATGGACGTGAGTCTGAGTGAACCCCGGGAGTTGCTGATGGACAGGGAGGCCTGGCGTGCTTCAATTCATGGGGTCGTAAAGAATCGGACACAACTGAGTGACTGAACTGAACTGAACTGAACTGAACTGAACTGAAGGAAAGAATAATATGCCAGAACCATTCTTTCCATGTGCACTTGACATCACTCCCTTCGGTAAAATGCAACCCATTAGCTGAAAGCCCTGTGAAATTTGCAGGGAATTGAAAGCCTCATGCTTATACAAAAGGCTGAGTCATTTTCTCAGAGTTGAGCAAGTCACAAAGAGAGTTCAACTGCTACCAAGATTCCTCAGACATGAAGCCAAGAGAACATAATCAGTTCACCCTAATTGATGGCATACAGTTTTACTACATAACTGATGGTTTTAAACCCCTAGCCAATTAGTTTGTCAAACAGAGGTTAAATTCTTGACTGGTTTATTTCAACTACATTTAGGCAGGATTTACAATGCAACCAGCCTCATCAAGGCAGCTGAAAATGTACCCTTTTAATAAGTGAAATTAGAAAGGACTTCCCAGTAACCAAAAGAGAAAAATCAAAATTTCACTAAAACACTTAACTAACCAAGATATTAACTCTGGATTTTAATTTCACTCTATATAATTCCTTTTTGTGTGGTTACCTACTTTTGAGATCTTTTAAAATATTTTAATGGTTGGTGTCACTGCAGTTTGAAATAATGCTGCAGTTTGAAAATATTAAATTATAATTAACTAACAATCAGCCTATTGGCCTGACATATTAATTTGGAGCCACCTCTTAAGCTGTGTGAATTATCACCTCAAGTTCTTGACAGATTGCTCCAGCTTCTAGCTAATGTATAGCAGAGAGTTAAGTCTGTCTGAAGAGTCCAGCATTTATTTCTAACCATACACCTAAATCAATTAACCACTTTTTACTAAAAATCCATTCTGCATTCAGCCCTATACTCAGTCAAGTAAGGTACATAAGAAGGTCAGACATAGCTATAGGTGAGAAGCAGAACTAAAAAGTTGCATTAGAGAAATTTTTATAAACCAATGATTCCTTAAACTTATATAAAGTATTTTATAGAACAGTGGGCAGAAAACCTTATAAGAGACTTGACATTTTTGGCAAAGTTGAAGATATTATATACGTACCTGTTTAATAAGAGAAAAAATAAATTTCCACAGACTTAAAGATGAAATTCAAAACTTGTATCCAATTTGCCTTACCTTGGACAATGTAATTAACAGAAGTTATTGCTGTAAATTTTATCTTCTAAGACCTCAATAAGTGACAGAGAATGTACCAAACTTTCTCTGGGACTTGGAATTATCAGAAATCCATCTTTTGTTTGGAGTTGCCTTTAATTAAATATGATTTACTATAATTCTCCTGAATTTGTGGTAGATGATGAGGATGCAAAGAAAAATGATCTCCTGCCCTCAAAGCACTAAAATCAAAGAGCAAAAAGACAAATGGACAAAGTACAATAATGGCATGTATCATGTCTGCAATAAAAGTGCGTGTGTGTGTGTATATATATATATATATATATATACACATATACATATAATAGTGCTACATAAACATTTGTTTAAAGTGCTACATAAACACAGAGAGAGGGCTTAGGAAAATGCTGTTGAAAGTTTATCTAAAAATGTATATTTCTCTTCTTGAAATATTAGCAAAAAGGATCCTTATGACATTTAATGAAGAATCCCTGTGTCCCTTCTGAATGACCATTCTGGTCTATTTTCACTGTATGCTTTATAAACAGGCATTCCAGGTAATCTGCCTGAATTGCAAGGGACAATGAAGACACAATCAAGTATTTTATTTATGTTTTTACTACATCTGTTACAATAACATTTTTTAATTCTGACACTTAAGTTTCTATTTATTTGAAAGCTCCAGTTAATGGAGAATTGTTCCCTAACCATCACAAAATTAAAATGAGAATTTACAACAAACAAGAAAACTCCAGATTATTCGATACAAATCCAAGGTAGAAGAAAGAAGGGAGAAAACGCTAATATTATTTTCTACCTTTCAAACTAATGCAATATACAATAGGCAATAAACCCCAAACTATTCACATATTTTATAAATTCATAAGGAAACCAAATTCTTAGGTCTCCTCTCTCCTGAGGAGGCTGGTGGTGAACCATGACCTAAACTCTGGCAACCTGGCTGGAGAATGAAGTACTAAAAGGTTCATAACTTTTTGTCTTCAGATATCAATTAGATGATGACTTTGGCATCTCCCTGCATTACACCAAAAGGTCCACCTTTGGTTTTAATTCCCCAAAAGCTTATCTGGCTATAAATACAAATACAAGGGTTTAGAAGATGCTCTGCTGTTTCTGAGGGACACAGGCTATTCATATCTCTGCTCTAATGATCCTAGCTTGAAGGGTTCCTAGTACATTTCCAAGAAGGTATTTCTACCTCAGAAAGTTCTGTCAGTCCTGCTAATACTAATGAGAGGCAGTAGGAACCGGATGAGACATGATCCATCTCCTGCCCTTCTTTGTCCTTCCCCTGACATTCACATCCATCAGTTAATACCTGTAAAGGGGGAGTGTATCCACAATCCCTTCATTTCACTGATGAAATTAAGAGAATGATTCAGAAGAACATACTGTCCAAAGGTACAGAGGCTTCAAGTAACATGGAATGTTTAATTGTACTGTGGAGGGATGTGATGGCCTAAGAGGAGGACTGGCCTTGTAAGGGGAGGTCCTATCACAAAGCATATCAGATATTGTGCTAATGAATTGAGATCTTACCTTATAAAATAAAGGGAGACCAGTTAAAAGCTTTATGCTGATGTTTATGTGATCAGATTTGCATTTTAGAAGGAGCATGTCTTCTGTGAGTAGACTGCATTAATAGAATTATAGAGGTTTAGAGTAGGAAAGACGCAGGAGACACAGGTTCAATCCCTGAGTCAAGAAGATCCCTGGAAAAGAAATGGCAACGCAATCCAGTACTCTTGCCTGGCGGGCTATAGTCCATGGGGTCGCAAAGAGTTGGGAATAACTTAGCAACTGAACAACAATAACAAAGGGTAGGGAGAGAGAGAACAGAATTCACTGCTATAGCTCAGATAAAGGCTCACACCAAGGCAGCAGGAATAAAATGGGAAAGAGGATGAATTTATCAACTTTAACGTGTTTGGCAAATCATTGTGACTGCATGAAAGAAGGGGCTGAGAGGGTGAAGCAGCAAGGGTGACTAGTAATTTGGGAGACTTATAAGAGATGGAGAGCTGAAGATAAGGCATTCTAACATAGGCAGAATGGAGATGTCTAACAGAGAGTTGGGTATGCAGATGTGGAAGTTAGGGGTGAATCTGAAATAAGGGTCAAGATTTGAGACCTAAGAGTTGAAGGCCAGGGCATTAATAAGATAAAGAGAGGGAAAAGAGGAAAAGAAGAAGGTTAATGGCGAAACTTTAAAGATCACTAACACTGGTGGAATGAGGAGAAGAGGACTCAGATGGAGAATATGAGAAGGAGGCAATGGCTGGGGCAGTGGAAATTCCAAACATTTTTTTTGAAAAGACTCAGACTAGCAGGAAGGTCAGAAAGGGGCTTGAATATTCATTGCAAGAATTAAGGAAATTCAGTTATGTGTATCCAAGAGTGGGGATACTGCTGGACATTACATCTCCACCCTGGCCCCGACCCCTTTCAGTACTCTACTACTGAGAAGTTGGAGAACCAGGAAAGCACGTGGCCTTGGAAACCAAAGCAGGACGTGATTTGAAGAATCAGGGAGCAGACTCAGTCAAATTCTGCAGAGACGATATAGATAAGGAGAAAACACCCAGAAATTTGCAGTCACTGATGCTGGCCGGTGCAATTTAAGTGAAGTAAAGAGGAAGAGTCGGTCAGGGCACTTTTCCTGCAAGAAGTTTGACTATGAAGAGCTGAAGTGGACACAGATGGAGTCACAGAGGGATACAAGGTCAAGGGCCTCAAGAAAGTTTGCAGATACAAGTAGAGACCTTGTCTCAGACTTGCTGCTCACAATTCAACATGATAGACGTGCAACACCCATTGCACACTGATGGCTGCCCTTCAGAAAACGTCTCTCTCATAGGGCCCCATTTCCATCTGAAAGTCCACTGGGAAAGATTCATTTAGTTGGACCTTAAAGGCTTTTTGCTAGCAGCAATTTTCTATTAAAGTGAAAATACCCAAGTAACAACTGGAAATAAGGCCAACATAGATGCTTGAAAGAGAAAAGGGGAGTGAGAAGGCAAACACCAGAGAAAATCGGTGCCTACCTCACAGTTCTGCCTGAGTTGGCCCTGAATTCAATCAGCAGTGATAACAGAAAATTACACGTGTTGTGTAATGGGCAGAAAAACTGTTTAATCACTGATGCTGTTGAGCTGAAATTATCCTTTGTGGCCTACATAGAGAGAAGCATCATACACAGATTGTCAATTTCCCAGGATAATATTTCAACTTATTAATCTTAATATAAATTTAGATAAAAATTAAATCTATTAGGTGATACGCATGGCACTTATAATGTTAAATGCCCACAATCAAATACACAGGAATTCATTGTAATTTCCCCTAATTATAATCACAGAAGTAAAATAAGGATATGGATAAATCTAAGTTTTACAGTGGTTCTAGGTAACTTTTGAAAGGTAGCAGTATATGCCTTCCCCTTCTTCCCCCACCAAACCACCTCTCCTCAGTTTGGCATACTGATTATTTTGAGCTGAAAACAATTTAGAAATAGAAGATACAAGAAAAGATCTCTGCCTTTTGTAATAGTGTCTCCAATCCCTCTCTCTACCAGGAAGGACTGAAGTTAGTCATTTGAGACTCTAGACCCTTATTGGCCTAGAGATGGTACCAGAAAAGTCCACATCACAAACATTACCACGTAACTCTGATCTACGATTAGTGTCTCCATATATTTGAAAGTGAAAGTGAAGTCGCTCAGTTGTGTCCAACTCTTTGTGACCCTGTGGACTGTAGCCCACCAAGCCCCGCCGTCCATGGGATTCCCCAGGCAAGTATACTGGAGTGGGTGGCCATTTCCTTCTCCAGAGGATCTTCCTGACCCAGAGATCAAACCCATGTCTCCCATATTGCAGGCAGATGCTTTAACCTCTGAGCCACCAGGGAAGCCCATATTTACCTTCCTACATTTAGCACCTCTGGAAGCTCAAAGTCCCTTTCTTTTGTCTTATCACTTTTCTTTGCAATTACTGTTCTTTGCTAAGATGTTCAAGGCCTAAGCTCAAGTTCTAACCACTCTTTTGAGTTACTCATCATCAAGTAATCCCATGTGTATGCACAATGTACACATTAATGAATTTATGTTTGCTTTTCTCTTGTTAATCTGTCTTTTGTGGGTCTATGTTGTAGGACTCCAGCCAATGAACCTCAGATGGGTAAACGTTTTTCCTCCCCTACACATTCCTCACTGTATTTCAACAACTAAAACAACTAACTGATGTCTGTGTCTGTTGCACCTGCTGCTCTCCCCATGCCTAGCTCTTGTTTTCTGAATCATAGATCCACAGAAACAATATTATTCTCTCATATACTGAAGGCCGGTTATCCACAACGTATGTATGCCCAATCTATTCATATTCTTATGTGCACTGAAACAACTGGAAAAAAAAAAACACTTTTAATCTATTATTGCAGTCCCAAGAAAGACCTACCTTTCTACTTTCAATGGAGTGTTCTTACCCATCCCTGTCAAGGACAAATTCAAATGCCATCTCATATATTTCAGTTGACTGTGAACACCACCATCCTATAATAATCAATTCTGTGTTGCTTATCCGTGTGTACCACATCAAGTTCTCTCTTATTTCAGCCACTGATGTGAGTTTCATTTCCATGCAATAGAAAACTGACTGTGTTTTACCTTCTGCCCTGGGCCTCTCTGATGCTGCCCACGAGATGAACCACTTAGCATTCATACACATGCAACCAGGAAGTGTTAAGATTAGGGTTTTGACCAATCAGAGACATGAACAGGTACCTCTTCCTTTTGCCCATGGGGAGAATGGAGAACAATTCAAAAGGGTCTTCACAAGTCCCTGAGGATCAAGCATCTCCTGTAATATCTTGAGTTGCTTTCCCTCCTTTGTTTCACTCTTTCTATCCCCTGCTTCTGTTCCTGGATCATTTCCCAACTAAATAACCTATGTGTGAACTTTGTGTCTGGTTCTGCTTTCAACAGCATCCAGGATAAGAGGTGGCCATTTCCCCCATCATTAGACCATCTTGCCTCTCTCCTCCAGAGCTTTTTATCACTAATATGCAACAGCTAACATACTTTATCTGAAGAGGAAATCCTCTGTCTCTGATGGACCTGCCTTCTTCATTTCCTGTGAACAGCAGAGCTATCTGCATCTGTAGGGTCTCAGGACTGCACTGAGAATATTTGTCTACCTCTGCTGGAAGCCCTTCTGATTAGTCAGGCTCCTTGAGTTGAAACATAAGGATTTATAATGAAAAAGAATCACACAGTAAAAACAGAAAGAATGAAAAGAAAACAAACCAATAAAGAACCTATCCTATCATAATATTTGAGGTTCTGGTATTTGCTGGCTTTGGAGGCAGTTCAAAATAAATGAAAGAAATGTGTATTTTATTAAATGCTAATATTTAGAAGATGTAGAAGAGGAAGGAAAGATAAATGCTTCCAATCATATTTGCAAATATGAGTTGTCTCCTAGCCCCTTCAAAACAGTTAGAGGTTTTCCTTGCATCTGAGCCACCTATGCAGTTTTGGAAGTAACGCCTGAGACCAAGGAGAAAATTGAGTGAGGGGTAGCGAAGCTGCACATGTATCCAACCACAGACCTGGGCAACATACTGTGCTCCAAGTCTGGACTGTAATACAATCATGAGCCCTTTCTAGCCTTGCAGCTGCCCATCCGACTTCCTCCCCAGGAAGAGCCTATTGCTTCTGACCCCACATAGGTCTGCCCGTAATAAACTCTATCCTCCCCTCGCAACATCTGCTATTGTTAACATGATCTCTGTTTGTCTTGAAGTATAAATAGGCCCCAAATTTCAAGAGTTCAGAATACACTGAACCGTAACAGCATAGCTTTTTCTTTCTCTTCTTGGTAAGAGCCTTATCCCTCTCTTGGGTTTTGGAATTCATTTTAAGAACAACAATGAAATAAAGTGGAGAGGAAGAAGATTTGAGAGGATCAGGAGGACTCTAGGGGGTCAGAAATGAACAGTTGGCCCTGGCTCTTGTTTTTCCTATATTTGCCGAGATACACGCTGACAGTTCATCTGAGCCATTTTCTGTATTCTTGTTTTTCCATGCTAAAGTTGAGTGTTTGGGACAAGGGAAGGAACTAATTGTATTACTAATTAGTACCCAAAGTGTTTTACAATGTTCAAAATGACCAACTTTTAATTTTGCTTGAACAGGACAATTTCTTGCTCCTTATAACAGATGTATTCATTTTCAAGAAGAGAAAATAGGTGAGCTGTATCCTGGCTTTAGATGTAAGGTAATGGTGAAAAGCAAGACACCGAGGCCTCACAGGACTAGATTCTCAGCCTAGACCTGTCAGAAGGTAAACTGACTTCATTCCTCTGAACCTCAATTTATTTATGTACAAAATGGATGAAATGAGTAATCATTTCATATTGCTGTTAAAGTAGTAAATGAAATAATGCATGTGAAATGCTTGTTAAGTGTGTTCAGTAACTATTAGGTGATAATGATTTTTCAGCATATGTGATTTTATCTTCCAGTGAGACTCAGAAAGTCTTACAATCCAGTTATCAGAGCTCCCTTTCCTAGGGAGGAATTAGCTCCATATGAATCTCCAGCTGAGAGGTTAAAACAGATAAAATGCTTAGAAGAGTAGCTAGCAGGTTGCAAATACTTGATAAATGTTAGCTATTCATCACCATCATTATCAATGTATCATTAATAATGTACAATTATCCTTATTACTGTCATCTGTTTACCAAGTGAGCTGGACTCAGCAGGTGCAAGAGAGGAAATTTAGTCGTCCTAACCCATTCCCAGTTAAACTCATGCTGTCAAATAATTTTTTTTCAGATCCTGGATGAAACCCCAGGTAGATGACATAGCTTTTCTGATTACTCTCATATATGAAACATTCCAGTCCAGTCCAATGCAATCTCAAATCCTTTTGAAACCTTCTTCCTTCCTTCAGTTTGAGTCAGTTTCAAGCTAAGAAATCTGTGTTGGAGAAAAATATTGATTGGCTTTGCATTATTTTTCTGCTTTGATCCCTCTTCCTCCACTAACTATGAAGTCCCCAGTTTTCCAGGATTGAGCTTGGGGCCTGGAGTTAAGAGAGAGGAGCTATATATAACAGAAGAGGTTTCCCAGAACTCAGAACATATGTTGTTGTTGTTCAGTCGCTAAGTCATGTCCAACTCTTTGTGAATCCATGAACTTCCAGGCTTCCCTGTCCTCTACCATCTCCCAGAGTTTGCTCAAACTCATGTCCATTGAGTCAGTGATGCCATCCAACCATCTTATCCTCTGTCATCCCCTTCTCCCCCATCATCCCCTTCTCCTCCTGACTTCAGTCTTTCCCAGCAGCAGAGTCTTTTCCAGTGAGTCAGCTCATTGCATCAGGTAGCCAAAGTATTGGAGCTTTAGCTTCAGCATCAGTCTTTCTAATGAATATTCAGGGTTGATCTTTAGGATCGACTGGTTTGACCTCTTTGCTATCCAAGGAAGTATCAAAAGTCTTTTCTAGCATGACAATTCGAAAGTGTCAATTCTTTGGCACTCAGCCTTCTTTATGGTCCAACTCTCACATCTATACATGACGACTGGAAAAACCACAGCTTTGATTATGGACATCTGACAGCAATATGATGTCTGTGCTTTTTAATATGGTGTCTAGGCTTGTCAAAATTTTTCTTCCAAAGAGCAAGCGTCTTAATTTCACAGCTGTAGTCACCAGCCACAGTGATTTTAGGGCCTAAGAAAATAAAATCTGTCACTGTTTCCACTTTTTCCTCATCTGTTAGCCAGGAAGTGATGGGACCAGATGCCATGATCTTTGCTTTTTGATGTTGAGTTTAACATTTATCATCTAGCTAACTTAGCATTGATACCCTCTGAGTATTAAAAATGTTTAAAACTGACTCTTTTTTGAGTCAGGCCCTTTTGTGGGTCCCATAGAGATTTGCACTCAGGATCTGCAGTTGCCTGTCTGGCATGGAGATGCCTGCTTCTAAATAGCTACTTTGGAGAAGGCAATGGCAACCCACTTCAGTATTCTTGCCTGGAAAATCCCATGGATGGAGGAGCCTGGTAGGCTGCAGTCCATGAGGTTGCTAAGAGTCTACTTACAACTTTTCTGATAGCCCCTGATGCCCAACATTCACCCCTCACTGAGGTCACCTCATACCTCTTGGGTGAGTCTCTGTTAAAGTGGTACATGATATGCTCCACTAACAAGCACACACTTGTAATACTGTGGGCCTGGGATCTTTGCTCAGCAAGCTGGGAAGTGAAACCTTCTTTAGTAAAAGCCACTGAGCCCATCTCTCACCTACAGACTCTTCTTCAGGGTGCTGATAGTCTCTGCCTGTGAACTTCTAGTGGTACCTTAAAACCCAACTCCCTCTGTGTTTTTGAGTCCTTATCTTATAAAAGTACATATTGAAATACATAACATTAAAATATTCTTGATGGGGTAGGAGTGAGTGGATAGTGAGACAAAACAAAGTTAAACATGAGTTGATAACTGAAGAAACTGAGTGAGGGATACATAGAGGTTTTATAATCTTATTATTATACTTTCTCATATATTTGAAAATTTTTCAAAGTTTAAGCATAGAAAAGAAGCAATATAAGAATACTAACTGAGGAGAAGAGGAGTAGAAACAAAACAAATATTTTGTTTTCTGAAAAAAAAATACTCCTTTGAGAGGACAGGGGGGTTAGCAGTATGCTCTGCCCCTGTGAGCAGAGATGGACAGTTCACAGCATATTGAAAGTTAATTACAGTATGATCCTACAGAAAGTGTCCTTTCTCCTCTTTCTTTATACCTGGAGGTACCTGAAGGCATAGAGAGAGGTAACCTTAGGTTCTAGCCACTTCCTTTATAACAACATAGATTGTCTTAGCCTGCACTGTCCATCATAGTAGCCCCTCACCACATGTAGCTATGTACGTTTAGATTTTAATTAATCACAATAAAATAAAGTAAAATTCAATTCCTTTCACTAAATGGAAAGCTCACTAGTCACTTTCAAGTGCTCAATACACACATGTGTTAGTAGCAACCATGTTAGATAGCACAGATATAGAAAATTTTTGTCACTGACAGCAAAGGAACTCTGGAGCCTCACTTTAGAAGATGAAGTGAAAGTGGTAGTCACTGAATTTGCGATGCCAAGAACTACAGTCTGCCAGGTTCCTTTGTCCATGGAATTCTCCAAGCAAGAATACTGGAGAGGGTTGCCATTCCCTTCTCCGGGGGTTCTTTCCAACCTAAGGGTTGAACCTGGGTCTCCTACATTGCTGGCAGATTCTCTACCATCTGAGCCACCAGGGAAGCCTCTTAGAAGGTGAAGGTTTTGTCAACTCTTGTTTTGTTCTCAGGCCTTGGAACTTCTCTTGAAGCCATGGATCAAGAGAAGATCCATATTTATCAGTTTTTTATATAATCAATAAGTAGATAGATTTTGACAATTGTGTCTGGGACTAGGGATACATTAAGGCAAATGAAAACAAGATCATTTTTCATGATGCTAAAATCTTAGATAAAATAGAAATAATTAACTAGGGTTTTCATGTTTGAGCTTCAAGTCTAAATACTGTCTACCCAGGCGAATAAGCACCTCTGTCATTTTTCCCCCATGATGAGACACAGAAGAGCATCCACCAAAATTATTTCCCTTTATATTCATGGTGTTTTATAGTTTACAAGCAACATGAGTTATCTCATCTCTTTCTAAAAGGAACTCTGAATATTAGGCAGAACAAGTATTGCTGTACCCATTTTACAGATGAAGAAATAAGCTAAGGGAACATCAGTGACCTCTCCAAGGTCACAGAGCTAGTAAGTGAGAAGGCCAAGTGTACACAAGCTCCTTTTTACTGAAGGGCAAGAAAAATTCTAAAACCAATTCTTACTAGCATATAGGGAAAGCAGGAATTCAAAACTAAACCACTTTCACAGACCTTCACAATTTTGATTTACCCATCATGGAGTTCTCCCAGTATACCCAGGACACCGAGAACTAAAATTGAAGGCTATTCTATTAGCAGAAATTTGAGAAACACCTGCTCTGGCGAAGAACATAAAAGACACACACTAGAGGTGCTCTGTCTCCCTCAAGAAAATGGGAACTTGGCTGTGTTTTCCTTGAACACATCCTCACCCTGCATCTTTGCATCTTCTTGTCATTTTCTCAACAATGCTAGTACAGTGGATTCCAGTCCCTTGGCAGGACAGGAGGAGAAATGCATCGCCTAAGACAGAGAGGCATCTGAGCAGAGAACAAGTGATGAATGTCACTGAAGCTGGTATACCCCTATGCAGGTAAAAGCTTACTTATTCATTTCCCCAACCAAATTAATAGAGAAAGAATATGAAGAAGTACACAGAATATGAAGAAGTACACAGGTATGAGCAACACCAAATTCAAGATAGTTTCTCCAAGAGAGAGGAGGGAAAAGGAATGCAACTGGAGTCAGGGAGGGGCCCAAAGGGGCCACACATGCCACACAACGTGCTGCATATCAGAGGCACCCAGGAAAGGGAAACTATTGTAATAGTAGTAACTATTATTCAATTGTAATGGAAAAATCAGTGAAGTGCAGTGAAGTCGCTCAGTTGTGTCCAACTCTTTGCAACCCCATGGACTGAGGAGCCTACTATGCTCCTCTATCCATGGGATCTTCCAGGCAAGAGTACTGGAGTAGATTGCCATTTCCTTCTCCAGAGGATCTTCCTGACTGAGGGATTGAATCCAGGTCTCCCTCACTGTAGGCAGACGCTTTACCGTCTGAACCACCAGGGCATCAATACATATTGGTTAGGTATATTCCTAAGTATTTTATTCTCTTCGTTGCAATGGTGAATGGAATTGTTTCCTTAACTTCTTTTTCTACTTTCTCATTATTAGTGTATAGGAATGCAAGGGATTTCTGAGTATTGATTTCATATTCTGCTACTTTACTATATGCATTGATTAGCTCTAGTAGTTTTCTGGTCAAAAATAGCATAATAAATCTGTCCTTCCCTTTGGAAGGTTATAATCAAATCAGAGAAAGAAGTCACTGCTGCTGCTGCTAAGTCGCTTCAGTCGTGTCCAACTCTGTGCGACGCCACAGACGGCAGCCCACCAGGCTCTGCCATCCCTGCTAACACAGTTAATCATGCTAAGCAAACTGTAACTTGAATAACAACATTCTAGTAAATTCCAAGGCAGTCTGAGGAAGAAGAGTTCACTTCCTCCTGGAGTGAGGAGGGCATCCCATTGAAGAACACTTAAGGCCTCAGTACACTCTTGAAAGATGCAGTAACCATAGGAATAAGTCTACTCTGAACAATAAAGGGTTACCCTCTATTATTTTTTTCTTTTAAAAAAATGAAGTTTATTTTAAATGAGCCATGAATCACTTATTTACTTCACTAATTGATGATTTATTTTGTAATTAACTTTTTATTGAAAGGAATTGTAATACAGGGGAAAAAATATTGGCTTGAGAAGGAACGAAAGTTTGGCCTGATAGGCTGTATGACTGTAGTCACTTTGTCCTGGGAGCTCTGTAATTTTAGCTGTAAACAGTAAAATGCCAGATATGTTTTCCAGGAAAGAATGAGGTGATGAGCTCCATTCTATAGCAGATTCAACAGTGAGTTCACTGAACTTATGATTGCTGGAGGGAAGAGTTGGGGGAAGGGATAGTTACGGAGTTGGGGATGGACATGTAGACACTGCTATGTTTAAAATGAATGACCAACAAGGACCTACTGTATAGCACAAGGAACTCTGCTCAATGGTGTGTGGCAGCCTGGATGGGAGGGGAGTTTGGGGGAGAATGGATACATGTATATGTATGGCTGAGTCCCTTGATGTTCACCTGAAACTATCACAACATTGTGAATCAGCTATACCCCACTATAAAATAAAAACTTTAATAAAAAAATAAAAAGAGTGAGTTCACAACATGGATGGACCTAGATTATCTTACTAAGTGAAGAAAGGTAAACAAAGGCATATATCATATGATATCACTTATAGGTGGATAAAAAAAGATACAAATAAGCTTATTTACAAAACAGAAACAGATTCACAGACATTAAGGAACAAACTTAAGAGTTTCCAAAGGGGAAGAAGGCATAAAATACATATGAAAGTGAAAGGCGTTAATCACTGTCATGTCTGACTCTTTGCGACCCCCATGGACTGTAGCCCACCAGGCTCCTCTGTCCATGGAATTCTCTAGGCAAGAGTACTATAGTGGATTACCTTTTCCTTCTCCAGGGGATCTTCCCAATCCAGGGACTGAACCTGGGTCTCCTGCATTGCAAGCTGATAGATACTTCACTGTCCAAAATATATATATGTATGTATGTAACTGAATCATTTTGCTACACACCTGAAGCTAACACATTACAAATCAACTATACTTCAATTAAAACAAAAGTGAATTCATAGGGAAGGTCTAAATAGTGTGGCCAAAACTAATGAATTAATTAGTCAATTAAAAAAATTAAATACGTAAATAGCCTTTCTCTTTGTCCTATAGGGAGACAATCTTTGTTTGTGCCCAGTCTCCTACACTATTCATTCCCAGCACACAGGACCCTGTGTGGAGGGGGAATATGAGGAATACACTAGCCTTTCTAATTACCAAGTGTGCACGTGCATGCTAGGTCGTTTCGGTCGTGTCTGACTCTTTGGAACCTTATGCACTGTAGCCTGCCAGGACATCCTCTGTCCACGGGATTCTCCAGGTCAGAATACTGGAGTGGGTTGCCAGGCCCTCCTCCAGGGGATCGTCTGAACCCAAGGATCGAACCTGAGTCTCATATTTCCTGCACTGTCAAGTAGGTTCTTCACCGTTAGCACCACCTGGGAAGCCAATTACCAGGTAGTATCATACAAACCAGTGCCAGAGTTGCTACTTAGAAAACAATGGACTCTTCAAGAACAGTTCATGTACAAGTGGAACCACTTTAAGGCAGGTAGCAAAACCAACTGTGGAGAACTTCAAATGATAAACATGCCTCCAAAATCAGAACTGAAAAGTAGAAAGGATATAAAAAATTGATTGGTGTTATTTTGAATTTGAGTGTGTGCATGTGATTAAGAGTAATTTAGGTGATTCAGAATATCTTTCCCCATTTTTTCCCCTCCTCTCAAGAGGAGAAGGGGGAAACAAAATACCTTAATTGCCAAATCTGGACTTTCCGGATTACTCGTATCTGTCTGATGGACTATGTTGGGATGGGGAAATCTCCCTTAACTTCTCTTGAATTCTTTTAGCCAGACTAATAAAAAAATTGATACAAGCCATATTAACAGCTGAAAAGGAACAAAATTTAATCTATGAGCACAGAGGTCTCATAGAAATGGGGAAGAAGTGGCCAAAGCAGACGTTTTTGTACTTTTTAGACATGAAAACAATAAATTTGGGGGGAATTGACAGAACAAAGGAACTTAGGTTTGGATGTTCGATTACTAAAAAATTTAACTAAAGTTTGGGTAATAAATTAGGAAAGAAGTAACAAGGTTTGTTTATACAAGCTTCTTGGCCTCAAATTCCCTGTCCCTAGTGACAATGGTGTCCCTTCTACCCCCAGATGCAAGAAAAGCAACTTTCACATGAGAGATTTATTTTCTCCTTTCAAAGAGACCAAGAGGAGGGTCAGAGTGTCCCTCTAGTATCACGTATTACTTGATTAAATTTAATCTGAAATAATCAATATGTCATTAAGGCATACTTTGGGGTAGTCTACATTTCTCCCATTCTGCAACGTGAAGTCAGTGGGCCTTAGAAAGCATCACTATGAACAAAGCTAGTGGAGGTGATGGAATTCCAGTGGAGCTGTTTCAAATCCTGAAAAATGATGTTGTGAAAGTGCTGCACTCAATATGCCAGCACATTTGGAAAACTCAGCAGTGGCCACAGGACTGGAAAGGTCAGTTTTCATTTGAATCTCAAAGAGAGGTAATGCCAAAGAATGCTCACACTATCACACAGTTGTACTCATCTCACATGCTAGTAAAGAAATGCTCAAAATTCTCCAAGCCAGGCTTCAGCAATACTGTGAACTTTCGATGTTCAAGCTGGTTTTAGAAAAGGCAGAGGAACCAGAGATCAAATTGCTAATATCCGCTGGATCACGGAAAAACCAAGAGAGTTCCAGAAAAACATTTATTTCTGCTTTACTGACTATGCCAAAGCCTTTGACTGTGTGGATCACAATAAATTGTGGAAAATTCCCAAAGAGATGGTAATACCAGACCACCTGACCTGCCTCTTGAGAAATCTGTATGCAGGTCAGGAAGCAACAGTTAGAACTGGACATGGAACAACAGACTGGTTCCAAATAGGAAAAAGAGTATATCAAGGCTGTATATTGTCATCCTGCTTATTTAACTTATATGCAGAGTACATCACGAGAAAAGCTGGGCTGGAAGAAGCACAAGCTGGAATCAAGATTGCCAGGAGAAATAATCACCTCAGATATGCAGATGACACCACCTTCATGGCAGAAAGTGAAGAGAAACTAAAAAGCCTCTTTATGAAAGTGAAAGAGGAGAGGGAACAAGTTGGCTTAAAGCTCAACATTCAGAAAACTAAGATCATGGCATCTGGCCCCATCACTTCATGGAAATAGATGGGAAAACAGTGGAAACAGTGTCAGACTTTATTTCTGGGGACTCCAAAATCACTGCAGATGGTGACTGCAGCTATGAAATTAAAAGATGCTTACTCCTTGGAAGGAAAGTTATGACCAACCTAGAAAGCATATTCAAAAGCAGAGACATTACTTTGCCAACAAAGCTCCGTCTGTTCAAGGCTATAGTTTTTCCAGTGGTCATGTATGGATGTGAGAGTTGAACTGTGAAGAAAGCTGAGTGCCAAAGAATTGATGCTTTTGAACTGTGGTGTTGGAGAAGACTCTTGAGAGTTCCTTGGACTGCAAGGAGATCCAACCAGTCCATCCGTGAAACTCCAGTACTTTGGCCACCTCATGTGAAGAGTTGACTCATTCGAAAAGACTGATGCTGGGAGGGATTGGGGGCAGGAAGAGAAGGGGACAACAGAGAATGAGATGGCTGGATGGCATCACCAACTCGATGGACATGAGTTTGAGTGAACTCCGGGAGTTGGTGATGAACAGGGAGGCTTGGCATGCTGCAGTTCATGGGGTCACAAGGAGTCAGACATGACTGAGTGACTGAACTGAACTGAACTGATTGTTTCTTGACTGCTTTTCCTCTGTTTCTGCATTCTCTCATTTCCCTAATTAGTAACTGCTTGAGTCTGTTCTATGGAACTCCTGAAAAGTCTAGGAGACTACAGTCTTTTCCTACAAACAATAAATGAGAGACACAGAGGGGCCTTGCTTGGTTTCAGTAAAATGCAAAACGAATAGCAAAACATTTCACAGTGTCAGTGAAAAAAATTAAGACGGGTTCCAGTATAAGGACAAGAGTCAGGGAGAAGAAATGCTCCAGAGGTGGCAATCATGCCACGTGGCTTAGTGCTTCCAGCCTGGAGCCTTTGTTATAGGGGAGTTAGAATCGGTCTTGGGATAAGGGAAAGCAGCTCAAAGCTATTCAGGTTCCTGGAACAGAGAGGGGCTTCCTGTGTCTCCTGTGTGTCCCTGATGTGGGAAGGACCCCTTCTGAGGCCAGAGAAAGTGTATCACTCATCCACATGGCTGGCTTACCTGGAGGCAGTTCCTTGGCAACCAGTGTGGGAAGATGAACACCTATCCATCTGGAATAGGCATCTGGATCTTTTTTTAAACAAGACTAAACAACTGCTCCTTGTTTTTCAAAGCTCTTCTGTTTCTGTAACTATTTTCATGTCCAAGGCAAACACAAAGCCAGGTGGAGGTTTGGCAACTGAAACCTTGCCCCTGTTCTGGGAAGAGATGTAACTCAGAGTATCTTTTGGAATAATTTCCCACCATGGACTCCAAGATGTCCATATTCCATTTGGAGAAATGGAGGGAAAGAGGAAGAAAAGGGGAAATACGAAGTAAAAGGAGAAAAATAAAACTGGAACACAGGAGCAGGAATGTCCGAGAAAAAGAGACCATCCTGCATTTGTGCATGACTCTCTTTCATACGGAATTAATGGTGGTTTATGGGGTATGAAGGGCTGTTTTACTGGAAACAATGAGGAACAATTGTCTAGCTCACGTTTCATTTCACAGGTCATTATTGCATTAAGAAGTAAATCGACCAAGTCCGGTAAATAACAGTCTGCGTATTGCCGAGAGCTTCAAACCAACAATTTTAGCCATCGCCAACTAATATCTCTGTCATTTTAACCCTTGCAGGGGAATGCTAGGGGGCTAAACAATTACAGACTTCACCCAGTTCTAGCAGGTAAGCATAATTCATTGCCCCTCCAGTCCCTCCTTTTGCAAAACCCAGGAGGCCGTATTCTAGCATTTTTTGTTGATGAACCAGCCTGAGCCTACTGCAGCTCTGGTGGCCTTGAAAAACAGCCCCCATTTTAGTGAGTGCTGCAGGCATCTTTAAACAGACTGCTTCCTCTGCAAAATTAATTGCTGCAAAATGCAGTGCTCCCTCATCTAAGCTTTTGCAGGTTCATACTCAGCTATTTGGGTGGGCTATCGATGTGTCTGAGAGAGCAAGGGAAAATTAACTGTTTTCCCTTAAAAACTAGCTGTTTTCCCTTACTACAGAAGTTTACATTTGTGTCACCAAGCATCACCAAGCACTGGACATTCAGGAGTTCCTAATGCCTACATTCTGTTCCCTTAACTCGGTGGTAATTTGGTGACTGAGGCTGTATTTCGAAGTGATATCATGGTAAGTAAATATATCAATGACAGTTCAGTTCAGTTGCTCAGTCGTTTCCAACTCTGCGATCCCATGGACTGCAGCACGCCAGACTTCCCAGTCCATCACCAGCTCCCGGGGCTTGCTCAAACTCATGTCCATTGAGTCGGTGATGCCATCCAACCATGTTATCCTCTGTCGTCTCCTTCTCCTCCTGCCTTCAGTCTTCCCAGCATCAGGGTCTTTTCCATGAATCAGTTCTTCGCATCAGGTGGCCGAAGTACTGGAGTTTCAGCTTCAGCATTAGTCCTTCCAATGAATATTCAGGAGTGATTTCTTTCAGGATTGACGGGTTTGACCTCCTTGCAGTCCAAGGGACTCTCAAGAGTCTTCTCTAACACCACAGTTCAAAAGGGTCAATCAATGACAGTTTATAATAAAGCCATAGTTAAAATACATGTAACAAATGTATGGTTACCAAGGGAGAAAGGAGGTGATGAACTGGGAGACTGGGATGGACATATATATAGATGTATACACTACTGATACTATGTATGAAATAGATAACTACTGAGAACTACTGTACAGCACAGGGAACTCTACTGAATGCTCTGTAGCGACCCAAATGAGGAGGAAATCCAAAAAAGGAGGGGATATATGTACACATATAGCTGATTCACTTTGTGGTACAGTAGAAACTAAAAGAATATTATAAAGCAACAGTAATAAAATTAATGTTTAAAAATATATATTCAAATGCATATCAAGACACAAGTACACCTCATTTTGTTGCACTCTACAAATACTGAGACTTTTACAAACTGAAGGCGTGTGGCAGCCCTGCACGAAGTAGGTCTGTCAGCGCCATTTTCCCAACAGCATTTGCTCACTTTGTGTCTCTGTGTCACATATGGGTAATTATCACAAGAGTTCAATCCTTCTACCAGCAAAAGATGGCAAATCATTGAAGGTTCAGAAGACGTTCAGCATGTTTTAGCAATAAGTATTTTTTAATGAAAGGATTTGTATTATTGCTTTTTTAAGATAAATGTTATTGTACATTTAACAGACTATAGCACAATGTAAGCATAACTCTTATATGTACTGGGAAACCAAAACATTTATATGGCCTGCTTTTTGTGATATTCACTTTACTGGGCAATCCAGAACCAAAACTGTAGTATCTCTGAGGTATGCCTGTAAAATATTTTTTGCTTCAAATTTTAACAAAGGTGAGACAAAAATAAGCTTAAGAATCATAATGTTACATAATCATATAAAATACAGTTATACCGATAAATGTTTTCCATCAAAACCTGATGTTCTTTTCTGGAGAGAGGATACGGAGTCCTCCATATTTCTACAATACCTCTGAAATCAGATAAACCAGGTCTTCCTTCTCTTCTGAGAAAAAAGAAATCTTTCAGAGGTAGCATCAGTATACTAGCTTACTAGCTCTTGCTCTTCCACCTTCTAAAACAACAACTACAGTTTTGCAAAGAACTATGGAAAGCTGAATAAAAACCTCCCAAACCTGCCCATGGCCTCTTTTTGAACATGTGAATATGGCAAAAGGACTTTGGTTGTGTGATTTTGTGGATCTTGAAATGGCAAGTTTATCTGTATGGGCTCAATTGAGCCTTATAAATTCTTAAAAGCAAAGAACTTCCACTGGCTAGAATCAGAGAGATGCTGCAGAAGAGAAAGCAAGAGAAATTCAAAGCATGAGACGGACACAAGCCACCGATGCTGGCTTTGCAGGTGACGTGGGTCACAGTCAGGGAGAGTGGTTAGCCCTAAACTTTAAGCAGAAGCCCCATCTACCCTCTTCCCAGCCTACAACCAGCAAGGGAATAGAAATCTTTGTCCTATAATCGCATGGAACTGAATCGGGCCAAGAACCTGAGTCAGATTGGAAGTGGACTCATCCAGAAAGACTCAAGAAAGAAATGCAGTCCTGTCAGTAGCTAAATTCAGCCTTGAGAGGCTCTAAGCAGAGAAGCCAGTCAAGTATCCAAACTTCTGACTTGTAAAACTATGAGACAGTCATGGGTGTTCTTTTAAGCCACTACATTTAGTGGGCTTCCCTGGGGGCTCAGACAGTAAAGAACTTGCCTGCAACGCTGCAGACCCGAGGTTTGATTCCTGGGTCAGGAAGATCCCCTGAAAAAGGGAATGGCAACCTACTTCAGTATCTTTCATGGAGAATCCCATGGACCATGGAGCCTGGAGGGCTACAGTCCATGAGGTTGCAAAAAGTCAGACATGACTGAGCAACTTTCATCCACTCCACTACATTTATATAATCTCTCATGGCAGCAGAAAACTGGTAAAAGAACCAGTTAAGACGGATGCCCAAATGTTCAAGTCATCAGCCCAGTCAGAGGCAGGATAAATGGGACAAACAAACCAGCAATCACTAGTACCTACTTAGTGTCCATCCCAAGCTAGGTGAGCAGCTGAGTAGCTTATAGGCACTGTGAGTTTGATAACTCCAGGATCTGCTCCTTTGCCTCTAAAGTGCTGAAACAAGAAGACAGAATATGGCCTAGATGTAGGGCTTGGTCCTCATGGGCTGTACCTAAGGAAAGTTGCATCTCACCAACATCACCCAAAAGGGAAGAGATTATCCACAGCCACAGGAAAAAAAAAAAGTCAGCTTCATCTCCCTTTCTCCATGGCAATTACTTTCAGGAACTTATATTCAATTTCATTAATATTTTTCCTGTGAGGGAGTTAAGCAAATTGGAATTGGGTCCTACAGGGAGTCCGTAATTCTGTAGTAGAGAGATTGGCTTCTAGGTCTAGGAAAATTTCTTTTCTTCTGTGTCCCTTTTCCTGACATGCTTTACATAATAACCAACTCATATTTCAGGATTCCCATTTGTTATATAAATGAGTTTTACTGTCATTATTCTTATTAAAATAATAAGTAATACATATACATGATTTTTAAAAATGGCAACTTCCCTCTAAGGGGCAGCACTGAAGATCAGGATTGCTGAGGGTAAAGACAGAGAGTCTTTTCTTTTTCACTGTATGTGTTTTATTGTCTTTTTTATTCATTTCACAAAAACTTTTAAGATAATTTCCTAAAATTGGAGTTCTGGAAGTCAAAGTATACACCTTTAGTTGCCAACATGACTGTGAAAATAACCATATTAATAGTAAATATAGCGGCAATGATCATCACTGTCTTAGTAGTAGTGGTGGATATATCTGTTGAGTTGCTCTCTTGTAATCCTTAAAATAATCATCTCACTGGGTGTGTGCTTGGTCACTTCAGTCGTGTCCAGCTCTTTGCAACCCTATGGACTGTAGCCCACCAGTTCCTCTGTCCATGGAATTCTCCAGACAAGAATACTGGAGTGGGTTGCCGTGCCCTCCTCCAGAGGATCTTCCCAACCCAGGGATCGAACATGCATCTCCTGGGTCTCCAGCACTGCAGGTGGATTCTTTACCACTGAGCCACTAGAGAAGCCCAATCATGTAGGAATATACTATTAATATTTCTAATTCCTAAATGAGGAAACTGAGGCTCAGAGAAACTAGAAGCTTTCTTGGAGTTGCCCATCTAGCAAGTGGATATAGTCCAGGCAGCTCAACGCATGTAAAACCTCCTAACCTATGCTCTGATTAAGAAAAAACAGAGAAGCCCAATCATGTAGGAATATACTATTAATATTTCTAATTCCTAAATGAGGAAACTGAGGCTCAGAGAAACTAGAAGCTTTCTTGGAGTTGCCCATCTAGCAAGTGGATATAGTCCAGGCAGCTCAACGCATGTAAAACCTCCTAACCTATGCTCTGATTAAGAAAAAACTCATCTTTCTCATTTTCTGGGCTTCTTGTGGCTTTCTGTATGTTTTTGGCATTTGTATTTATCTGTAAAATGAAGTTCAAAATTATTTGAATATATTTTGAATAGTTTCTTCTTAAATATTAGTAAGAATAGTTTTCTATATTAAGATTAGCCCTTTTCTATATGAGTTGTAATTTTTTTTCTAATTTTTAAGTGTAGTTTTTAATATTCTTTGCAGAACTTTTAAATTCATACAAGACAAATTTATCAAGCATTTACATATGTGTACTAGATTTTTATTTCATGCTAAGAAAAATCTCTATAACTAAGAATATATATAACCTTACCAATATTTTCTGGTTATTCTATATGTTTTTTCACCTTGAATCCATATGAAATTAATTTTTATAAAAGGAAAGATGTGAATTCCTAATTTCTTTCCCTAAGTGATTAACCAAATGCCTCAACATCAATAGCTTCCATTTTCCCATGATTTAAAATGTCATCTTAGTTATAAACTAAGTTCTTAAATGCATATGGTATCTATTTTTGACCTTTTAAAAAATTTTGTTCCATCCATGTATCTGTTTCTAGGATATTTTAATTACTGATTGTCACAACATAGCAATAATTTTTTTTCTAATTTTTAAGTGTAGTTTTTAATATTCTTTGCAGAACTTTTAAATTCATACAAGACAAATTTATCAAGCATTTACATATGTGTACTAGATTTTTATTTCATGCTAAGAAAAATCTCTATAACTAAGAATATATATAACCTTACCAATATTTTCTGGTTATTCTATATGTTTTTTCACCTTGAATCCATATGAAATTAATTTTTATAAAAGGAAAGATGTGAATTCCTAATTTCTTTCCCTAAGTGATTAACCAAATGCCTCAACATCAATAGCTTCCATTTTCCCATGATTTAAAATGTCATCTTAGTTATAAACTAAGTTCTTAAATGCATATGGTATCTATTTTTGACCTTTTAAAAAATTTTGTTCCATCCATGTATCTGTTTCTAGGATATTTTAATTACTGATTGTCACAACATAGCATTGATTTTACATCTAGCAAGTGTGCAAATACATGTAGAAAAAACTTAAACTAAATCAAAGAATATTTCAGATTCATAATATTGATATCTGAAGGTCTCAGTCACGAACTTATTTAGTACCCATTGGTAAGGCAAAATCGCTTTATTTTTTGGTGGGACAACCTATTGGAAGTATTTCCTTCCATTAAAATGCACACACACACACACACGCACACACACACAAAATAATCAAAATCATTAACAACATCTGTCTTAGGCATAAAATCAGCTAAACTCTGAGTGTCTGCCTTCTAAAGCTTTCAAAAATTTTTGTACCAAAGGAATAAAAGCAGTACTGAAGGATTCCTCCATTGTTAAAATTTTAAGAATAAGACCACAGTTTACTATTCCATGAATTCCTGGCAAAGATATACTCCAAGGCAGAAATAATCCAAGGCAGAGAGCAGGGAGGAAGGGTTAAATAAAGAAAAGAAAGAAAATGAAAAAGAGAAAGGAGAGAGCCAGTATCTTATCATGGCAAAAACAAAAAATTTCACTTAGTTACACTCAAAAATAGCCCCTCTTGTGGAACACTGATGTTGCTGCTTCTCAAATAACAGAGCATTGTTGTTCCGTCGCTAAATCGAGTCTGACTCCTTGTGACCCTATGTACCGTAGCCCACCAGGCTGCTCCGTCCATAGGATTTCCTAGGCAACAATACTGAATTAGGCTTCCTTTTTCTTCTTCAGGGGATTTTCCCAGTCCTGGGATCAAACCCACATATCTTGCATTGGCAGGTTGACTGTTTACCTCTGAACCATCAAGGAAGCCCATGACAGAACACAGAAATGTGAATGGTGGTGGTGGTGGTTTAGTTGCTAAGTCGTGTCCAGCTCTTGCGACCCCATGGACTATATCCCATTAGGCTCCTCTGTCCATGGGTTTTCCCAGGCAAGAATACTGGAGTGGGTTGCCCTTTCCTTCTGCAGAAATGTGAATAGATTGCTCAATAAAGGGTTGGGAAATAGTAAAATTCCTTCTGCAGAAATGTGAATAGGTTGCTCAATAAAGAATTGAGAAATAGTAAAGTTCTGAATAGTAAAATTCCCACTCTCAGAAAACCATGATGCTTGTTTAGAAGACTGGATATTTATACAGAAGGTTCTGCTAATGACAGGTTATCCCCATAAGACAAGTTTATCTCTTCTACTGATTTGAGCTACATGCTCAGAACCAATTAGGTAGTATTTAATTCTGTGGTTAGTTTCTAATCCTAGAGTCCAAAGATGTATCTGATGAAACATCAGATGTATCTGATAAAAATGACTTACAAAAATGAAATTTAACAAAGTCTAGCACAAAGGTTTAAAATATCAATTTTCTTTAATACTTGCCCCTCCAGAACAAAGGAAGAAATACTCATCTACATACATTTAGCCCTTGTAATATGACTAGTGCAAGTGAAGAAATAAATTTTAAATTGTATATAATTTTAATTACATATAATTTAAAAGTGTAAAACTGATAATTTAGTTATGAAAATGTTTAGGTATATTTGGAACAACTTGTACACGCATCTATTTTTGAGTTGTGAAGTTTCTGAAATCTAGATACAGATCAAATATTCCTGATGAAAATGTAGTTTCTGAATTGAGATGTTATAACTGCAAAATGCATGTGAAATTTCACAGACAGTATGAAAAAAGGAATGCAAATATGTCTATAATTTTACACTGATTATATCTCAAAATGATACCTTGAATTTATTGGATTAAATAAAATATATTATTAAATTTCACCTGTTTCTTTTTCCTTTTTTTATTTTAACTTGGACCCTAGAAAATTTAAATTACTCTTGCCATTGTCAGTATTATTTCTACTGGACAATGCTATTCTGGATAGGAAATGGTGAGTCCTGGTTTCTACATTTTGAAAAATTGTCAACAAGTTAAGGAAGATCAAAACAAACCAGTTTAGAAAGCAAAATTCTGAAAAAGTCTGTCATATGCTGACTAACAGAAAAATTTAGAATTTCTTTGCTTGAAAGAGGTATATTTGTTTATTATAAGATCACTGTTTAACTGGTTTTGAATATATAAAAAGTTGAAATATGGAAAGAACTACTTAGCAAACTAGATCGCTGGGTAGTAATCATAGCAGGAAAACCCCAACAACTAAAATTAATCAGAATATAGTTGGCAGTCTTGTAAGAGAATGAATTCCCACTTTCTGAGAAAGCTACCAATAGAGGCCATCTTTGCACTGAATGGGAAGTAAGTAGAATTGACTGACCTTCCAGAAACCATTAAAATACAAAATACTGTAATCTTCTCATTTTTTTTCAACTGGCATGTTATTTCTGCAGGCAATGGATTAATATGAGATAATATTCCCCAAAATGCATTCTGACATACATTGATTTCAAGGAGAAATGCTGGACAGGATGAAGCACAAGCTAGAATCAAGATTGCCGGGAGAAATATCAATAACCTCAGATATGCAGGTGACACCACCCTTGTGGCAGAACGTGAAGAAGAACTATAGAGCCTCTTGATGAAAGTGAAAGAGGAGAGTGAAAAAGTTGGCTTAAAACTCAACATTCAGAAAAGATCATGG